>CAXIVR010000008.1:15397258-15639758 GCA_964035755.1 Teleogryllus oceanicus
AACCCCACTAGCCGACGGTAGGTGGGCGCCGTATCACGCCATCCAGCTGGGGAAGTCACCGCCGTCTCCCGAGAAAAAACATGCACGACACTTACGGGACTAATGACCAAAGCAGTTCACGCGCCCGGAAACACAAATCAATCAATCCACGCATTGGATATTAATAATTTCGATGACTGTATTACTCATGCCCTAGCGGATAGCTCATTGGTCAGCGTGCTCGCTTTCCATGACGCGACCCTGGGTTCGATTCCCAAGATAGACCCTGGGTTCGGGCAAGATTATAGGGTGCGTTTTCCTTGCAATGTCCAAGTATATGTTGCTGTGTGACGATGAGAAAATTCACTTCTGAAGTTGAGAAGACCAGAATACGACTTAGGGAAGTGAAGTCGTAGGCTTCCGCGGCCAGTCATGTGAATGTGTTGTGCGTCGCACAACAGCCCTGAGGAAGACCACGATAAGATGGTCGAAACATCGGCAACACAGCCTTCGACGCGGCGTTACCTGTACAGCCAAGATCAGTCACGACTTAGGGAAGACTACGCACAATCACACGCGCCCCCTTAACCCTTGGCTGCAAGGTCGGGACGCCGCTGATAGACCCAGGCTTCGTCAGAGGCTATTGCGCCAAATAGATGCACATACATGCATACATCCATTTTACTCATGCATAGGGAACGGATTTCCATGTAATTACATATTTTTACAGAAACTAGATACCCGCATTCATCTCTGAAAAATACGAGATTACAAGACATTCTGAATTAATTAGAACTATTTTTATTTTACATATTTTTTTTTAGTTATACATATTTTTGCATATTTTACCTATTACGACACATTTCTTACATACTTCGCTAAATTTTAATTTGGTTTACGTCGAAAAGAAAATTTGGATGCCATTTCAATACTTGTTACGAATCATCTTCTTACAAAAAAAAAAATTTTTAAATAGATGACGAATTTTTATGAACAAAAGTAATTTCAACCATTTGCTTGCTTGTATTTCAAACAGCAAATTTGTTACTCAGTCGAAAACTTAACAAATACGTTTTATAGAAAATTGTCTTACTGCGTTGTTCTATTTTGAGGGTGGAATATATATATATATATATATATATATATATATATATATATATATATATAACCCCTCCCGTGGATCCATTACTCGCTATACTATACTACTATTCACTTGTACACCGGGTCCTCGTAAACATTGTAATATATGCTATGAACGTACTTTATATTTCCAATAAAATATGTATGGTGAAGTCTATGAGTACAATTACTTCAGTAGAGATGGAAACTACTTTCAGCTACTCCGAATACTTAAGAACTGATCGACGACGTTCTATGTCAGAAAATGCTTGTAGAGAAAAATTTTAAACACAATAATGAATTTTTATTCTACATATTTTTAATTTTTTCTTACATGTGTTGAAAAACATAAGTACATATATATGTACATATTTTTCATTTTTATTACAATAAAATCCGTTACCTACTCATTAATCACCAGTAGGGGGTGAATATTGTATATTACAGTGCATATATTTTACGAATATGTAGTACAGAACTTGTATTGTAGTATAGTATACAATGAAACCCCTCTTTGCGACCACCCCACTTCCCGACCTCTTTTTTCGGGACGGAATGTTTTTCATAACATACCAATACTTTGAATTCCTTATGTCTCGACCATACCTTTTCCCGACCAACGACCATCAATTCCTCTACCACCCTTTTCCCTCTTTAAGGCGAACACTTAACGAATTTTCGAGAAATGATTTTCAATATATGTCGTTTTCTGCTTGCTGCAACTTGCGTCCTTGGTGACAACTGGCGAAGATCACGCGGTAGGGGGTACCGCCACTGTCATTTGTCCATTGGGTGTGCTATTCTTAAAGTATCATTGTAGACAGGTTTGAAGATTTCTCCTTCGGTGTGTAGTGTTGCCGCTGATTGTGCTGAGAGTTCTGTGGGGATGTCTGCTTCCACTTCAATTTTCATTTAATCCGGGCAAATGGCAAAAATCAATCGCAAATGAAACTCATAATCCTCCTGAATGCAACATGTAAACAGTAAGATTTTACTGATAGTCGATAATGCACCATGACCTTACAACGAAAAAAATTTTAAATGATTTTTTTTGTACACATTTAGGTAGTCGGCATAAAGGGGTTTCACTGTCTTACAGTACGTAATAATATATAGTAGTACCAATCGTGAAAAGTGTGTCCCCTAAGATTATCACTTTTCTTGCCATCATCTTCCTACTGGCCAATCACAATGTGCGATACATCGTAAGAAGCGCTGTCATTTGTATTAGAGTGTCAACACAATGTAATTAATATTTGGCACATTCTGATTTTTGGGGGGGGGGGAGTTTATTTATTCCTGGAATTGTCTTAGGAGCCGGCTTTGGAAATGTACAATGTACGTATGGTGTTATCTACGATAATTGTGGGAATTCTAATGCGGTCGACGATAAGCTTTGAACAAGTTAAAAACTGTGCTTTGCTGTGCCGGGCCGGGCCGAGACTGATAGGTAGATATTGCGTGCAGTCCTATCGGTGGTTCTGTCTTGCTGCGTGGCGTCGTCTTGAGTCGGGTTTAAGAATTAACAACCCGTAAAATACGAAGATTCGAAGCACTTTTATGTGTAGAAATCTGTATTGTAATACTTCGAATGCGTGCAATGAAGGTCGTTACCAAAACGACTGAAAGTCACTCGGACACACATCAGTGCGCTGCAGAGCTTTCATGGGGTGTATCGTTCCAGTATGCCTCTTATTGAGGCATTTTGTTTTCTAACTTCAACTATAAAATTAGGAAGCATTAGCAAAAATGCAATTTTTTGTATTTTCGCTTTAGAATTCAAAGATTTAAAAACCGTTGCTAAAACACAATATTTATTTTTTCTCGCCTCTATATAACAGAGAAAGATGCATCCTGTGGAACAGCATTAAATAAGTGTAATAAAGTGTAATAAGTACATAAAATTATTTATGTTTAGTTCCGAAATGAGTATTATGAAGTAAATTTTAAAAATAAAATTAATTTTGTTAACAAAGCGATTTTTTATTTAAAAAGTAGAGAATATCCCTAACATGCGAAAACGAAGTCTTTGTGACTGCAGCAAATTCGAAATCTTCCTTTGCAAACCGTGGTCCAAAGATATCATTGTTCCGAAATACCACTACTGTATTGTAAGGCTGTAGAATGCTACCAAGTCGGATCGTTGGCGTAGTTTTTTTAGTTTTTTTTTAATTTAGGTCAGTGAATATTCACCGCGGTCATGATGACCGCACCACGGTGTGTGCACGCTTTTCACACTTTAAACTCAATCAAAGTACCACTAAATGTTTCTGTGGATCAAATTTGAACTTCATGGAAGTTGGTCTGAACTGGCTTGATGAAACTGGAAGCAATTTCGTTGACAAAAGCATCAGACGGATGAATATTGTGATATATGTTGCCATGATAGGGCCTCCAAAAATCATGTACTGCGATTTTAATACATTGAAGTTATTTATTGTAGTTTCTACATTTTTTCGTAATGTTGGAATCTTGTATATAAATTACACACTTTATTTATAGTTTTTATTTTCTTAAAGTGGCAGTATTTGATTTTTTCCCTTCTCGTAACCAACGAGATACAATTTTTTCGAGAAAATGAAAAGTGGACGGAGAATTTTCGCTTTACTACATTTTTTATGAAAACAATGTAATTTTTCAAAGAATAATAAGTATGTGTTGTGATTGTTCACCAAGTACAAAATCACAATATTTTTTTGTTTCGCTCCTAAAATAACATTTAAATCGGGGTGTCACAGTGACCGCTCTACGGCGTTCGCGTGACTTACGTAGCACCGCGGTAGTTAAGGGTTAAGCTGATGTTAGTGTTTGTCAGAGTTCGCTGGAAACAGTGGAGTAGCTCTCGCAAACTGAACGTTGCCTCGCTTGGCACTGCCCCTCCCGTCTCCGCCCCTCCAAGGGCAGTTGTGAGGCTGATCCTCCACTTGATTGGCACTTCAGTGGACCATAAACCTCTGCCTAAGGTCGGAGAATCGTGTCTGTGATCCTTCATGGTTGCCTTGGTGAGTAGAGCATCATAAGGTTAAGGTTAAGCTGTCCCACGGTGAACACTGAATGATGCTCACGGGAGTCGTGTGAGTGAGGTTCCACAATTACCAGGCTTCGGTACTAAAAGGGCTTGTGGTGAACTTGACCACGCCCACATCATCTTACGGGCTGTAAAGAATCGTACGCGTCAACTGACACTAACCTCAAGTGCCGTACCGGCTGATTTAGCTCAGAGCCTTGGTTGTTGCCGTCTGCAGCGCATTGGACCAGGAGGTCATGAGGTTCGTGTTCAGATGAGGGCTGATTTTTGATACTAGCTCTATAGCTAGGCCGATTTCAACCACTGGGTGGAGAAGAATTCTGGTGGCCGGCTTCTCTCTGCGGTAGTTTTTGGTGGTTTCTCCGATCAATACCAGGCGAATGCCGGAGCAGCGCCTTAAGAAATGGGTCACTGACGGTGCGCGATCTTCCCGTCAGCATTAGCGGCACAAATGACCATAACAGTGGACGTGCCGGATATCGAACACTAAACCACGTATTTTTTCAATAAATCATTTATTTATATCAGAATATATTGGGCAGTTTTTCGGCTTCATAGATGATTAATGTCTGATTCTAAACTTAAAAGCAAAGAGTGCAATAACTCATTTAGCACCGCCTGAGAATCATGGAGATGATATAAATTTCTGAAGTTATTTTTTATTAATCAAAGGTAGAGAAGCAGTTTTGGAAGAAGTAAAATGGGTATGTGTTTCTTATTGCCGGGAAGAGAGAATTATCTACATCAATGTTGTAGAGGGATGGTCCGGTTATGTTAGATAGGTGGAAGAAGAAATTGTGGGAGGGAGAATGATTTTTTAGTGGTTTAGGTTAAAATCGGACGTTCTTGACAAACCATGGGACTTGGTTGCAATGCAGAGACTGTTTTGGAAAATTTGGATCTTGTTTTTGTGAGAGTTGCTAAATGACACCAAATCGAGCATGCATAAAGGAAAAAGTGAACGGAGAATTAAATAATGTAAGAGGATTATATTTTCGGGGCTAAGGCAACTTTTGCAGTTTATAATGGGACGAAGTTGCCGAAGATTCTGATTCACTTGCTTCACTATGGTTTCTAACTGATCTTCCAGGTTAGTTTTGTTTGTAAATAAAGAAGTAGATATTTCACTGATGTCATGAATGGGGACCAAGGAATGGGAAAGTTATTATCAGTAGTGGATGAGGATGCTAAGGATATCGGGGAGTGAAATTTTTTGCAACTGATTTTGAGGAATTAAGCATGATTGTCCATTTGCTAGTTCATTGTCCGATCTGTTGTGTCTCCGAACCCGATCAGCTAGTGTGTTTAGTTCGGGACAAGAAATAAATAGAGAAGTGTTGTCTGTAAATTGAACTGTTATTATGAATCGGGATGTAGGTGTGTCAGCGGTGAAAATGATAGTTGCGGAAAGAGGGAACCTTAGGGAACACCTGTTAAGATCTGTCGAGGGGTAGAAAGATGTCTGAATTTTTTCTGAGAGTGAATGATCTGAAAAAACTATAGATGGTTGAAAGGAGGGAGTTGATCGATCTTTCGTAAATTATAGATTCGACCATTATGCTAATTTCGGTCGAATCTATATTTACATCGAGAAATGCTGGTATAGTGTGATGCCCTTTTCGAAAGTCGAAATGAACAAATTCTGTCATTCTGAAGAGTTGATGGCAAGGAGAATGTTTTAGAACAAAACCCAGTTGTTACAGAATGATCATGGACTTTTTAGGAATGAATTGAGCCTCTTTAGATGACATTTTCTGCTACTTGCAAGAATAGAAAGCAGTCTTGTATAACGGTAGTTAGAAGGTATGGTTTTTGTTGGGTTTGTGGATTGGGACTACTATATTATAATTGGGTCATGTACTGTAGTCATAATTTACTCTTTGAAACGGACAATGTTTTGTTTAATGTTAGTGAAATAATGTAAGACAAATCTCGTAACTTTGTCTGAATACTGACTACATAAGAATATTATTTATTTCTCTATATTATTAAATATCTAAGAACTGCATTGTTTTCAGCATGAGGATGAAGTCAAACAGACCTCAAAGCGTACCTAATCTTAAGAAGTTTTTAACATTCAGAATTTTTTTAATGTAACAATTGTGCAGTGATTTTTTTTGTAATGATACATACTTTTCAAAACAATTTAGGCATTTTATGTACATCAGGATATTTTACAGTATTCTCTTTCCGAATCCTCCTAAAATATGGCCAATGCCCTTAAGTAATTGTTTAAAAATTGGCGGAACTAAAGATATAAATTTATATTAATAGTTTAGTTTCAATAATGCAAATAAATGAATACATTGTGGAATCGTTCGAAATGTGTGAATCTAAGTTTACGCATCCACAGGACCGTTTAGGTGTCTTAGGACATCAATTCATATCACTGCAGTGCCTCTGGCTACGGTTCGAGACCCGAAGGTGGCAGGATCTTCGACAATAGCAAGGTGTAATTCAGCGCCCGCTGTCTGGGAGAGAATTCGAGAATTCTAGCGGCCGGCTGCTCTGATCGGTAGTTGTCCTCGGATCAACACCATGTGAATGCCGGAGCAGTACCCTAACGGACGGGCCACGGACTGCCCGCGATCTTCCCTCCCTCTTTTTTGTCCGGTCCTCACCCATTACTGCCGCAGAAGAACATGCAGCGACACATGGCGGGAAATCAGTCTGGAGGTTCGAGTTTGTTCCGGCTGGTGGGAGATACCTGGCTGTGAAAACCCCAAGCCGACGGGTAGGTCGGATCTCGCCATCCAGCGGGGGATCACCGCGATAACCGGGAGCGGTGGCGCATGCATCAACTGATGTCACTGCAGGCTCTGATCGGGGGCCTAGGTTCCCCTGGTGGGAGATACCTGGCTGTGAAAAACCCGCAAGTCCTAGGTTCCCACTCCCACGGCGGCAGGATTTTGACACTAGCTTTTGAGCTAGGTCGAATTCAGTCGCTGGCTGGAGGGGAATTCTAGTGGCCGGCTTCTCTGATCAGTGGTTTTCCGTGGTTTCTCCGATCAACACTAGGTGAATGCCTGAGCAGTACCTTAACAAACGGACCACAGACCGCGCGCGATCTTTCCTTCCTCTTCCTTGCCCTATCCTCTCCCCTTACACACACACACTTCAACTAACATGCACCACACTATCACATATTCCTGGAGATCGGTCAGGAGCGTAGAGCTTGTCCCGGTTGGGGCGGTGCCCCGCTGGTGGGAGAGTCCTGGTTAAGGGGAAACCTCACTAGCCGATGGTAGGTCGGCCCCGGATCTCGCCATCCAGCGGGGGAAGATCACCGCATTCGGAGGGGAAACATGTACTACACTTACGGGACTAATAACTTAAGCTGTTGACCGCCGAATCACTAACCAACCAACCGAGCATCCGGCGATAAAAAAACTTGCATTGTACTTACAGGACCTTAGCACTTGACACGCCGGGAATTATTAACAAAAAAACAAAAAAGGAAAGAATAGAAAAAGTGAACCGCGACCCTAGGCCGCGCGGGGCGGCGAACCGCGGCGCGCGACGCGTAAGAGGCGAGCGGGCCCTGGGGTGGCAGCGAAAGCGTCTCGTTTTCGGACGCCCCGCTCGCTGTCGCTTGTCGTCACGCGGTGCTTCATAAGCGCGCGCTGCCGGGCGCTGGGGACGCCCTTGCTGCCGAAGGCCATGTGAAGGCGGCGTACGTTAGGCTTTTAAGAACAATATGCCGGCAAAATACGACTTCTGGAGAAGAATTATGCGAGAGTTGTCAAATCAAAATTGTTACTTTAGAATAGGGGTTTTAAAACTGTGCGTCGCGGTTCCCAGGGGAGTCGTGGCCGTACGGTCGGGGTGTCGCGTTTTTTTTTTTTTTAAAATAATCTTTAAATTTGATTTACGTTAATCCCTGTGTTATTTATGTATTTTGTACTATCATGCTATATGATATTTGTAATATAAAGATTTATTTAACTAAATAATTGTGGATTAATTAACCTGGCAAGTCCTTAACCAATAGTCTATTTTATTATCAATTTCTTTAATATTTCTTAACTTTTATATTTGGAAGACATTGTTAACAGCGAAGCCGAGGGAAGTTTCGTTTAGGTCAAGGGACCTGTGGATGAAAAATATTGGAAAACCCCTGCTTTAGAAGAAATGCTGCATTATTTCTAGATGTGCTTGATGGAACGTGTGAAAAACGAACTCGGCGAAATAAATATGGCGGTTCTATGTCGTAGATTTACGATTTAAAAGAAATGTAAAACTATGTTGACGAAAAATTCCTATTAGATTAATCACCCTTGTCATTACCGTTTCCTTGAATACTGTTCTCTGTTCTTTTTACTTCCAAGTGTAAGTTCAACCACTTTTCACAGCTGTGTGAAGTAGTATCGATTAATTTACCTCCAGCAGACATTACAATCACATTTCACATGGGCATTCGTTTCATGTTTCTTCATGGAGCTAGTTTCAGAGCTGAATACTTCGGATGGAAGTTTGCGTCCATTTGGGCTGTAGTATATGGTATATCGTAGTAGCGTGAGTTGTATATGGCATATATATGGTCATAAGCAGACTTTTTGCCCTAGTCATTTTCCCCGCAAAATTCACGAGAAGACACATTTTTTATGCTGAAGATTTCTTGAATTTTTATCCAATATTCTAGATTTTCCGACAAATGCTAAATAATCCTAAAATAGTTGAAGATAATCCTATTTTGATGCTCGATTCTTGATACTAATTCTGAAAAACGATTGAAAGGTGCGTGGTTTTTTATGAGAATCTTTAGGAATGTTGTTTCTTTGAAATATTTCTACTTGGAATTAGGGCTGCCCCGAACAGGCAGAACGACCTGGTTTTCTTATCGATTCCATGTTCTTACAAAACATTAATTTTTGTTAGAAATATCAAGCTAGTCGTGTTTAAGAAGATGTTCAATACTTTCCCTAACGGTGCAGCCCCTGGTGTTTAGATTCTTAGAACCGGTTCCCCCAACGAGTGAAAATCGCTATTGTAACATTACGCAACATTTCCTTCGAGGGGTGCCTCCGGGCGACTGATACGTCGTTGCTGGCAGCGGAATATGTATGGTTATAACAGGCCGTATTCTATATACGTGCAGCACTGCAGACTTTTAACAGCAACGGGCTTGATGGATAAATACATAGAATCGTGTGACATTGTAGAAAAAAGAGCCAGTCATCGGGCGCCATTGAACGAAATTTGAAATCTAAATCCCATTTTCTACGGCATAGTGCTGCGAAATCCATTTCGTTTTAACTCAACGTCCAAATTGAATGTTTTGTAGTACCGGGGGTGGTGCGGGGAGAAGGGGGTTGCTCGCCTGTGTGTGGGTGCGGTGCGTCAGTGTGGGGTGTATATGTGTGTGTGTGTGTGTGTGGCGCGCGCGCGCGTTCGCGACGGTGGAAGGGAGCGAGGATTGGGGAAGTTAGAGGGGTGTGTAGAGGCGCACACAGGCGCGCTCGCTCTCTCTTTCTCTCCTCTCCCTCACACACACACACACACACTTCCACGGCGCCCTCTCGCGCGCGCCCGCGCCGCGCACGTATATATACACAGAGAGGTGCGGTGGTGGGGACCGACGGAGTGGGGGACGGGAAACTTTGAGGGCGCGCGAGCGAGAGCGAGGGGGCGCGCGAGCGAGAAAGAGAGAGCGAGATGGAAGTGGAAGAGGAAAGAGTTCCTCTTGATAAGCGTGATTTACCAGCCCTGAGGATATTGATTTTTACTTTCCCTCCTCCCGGCCGAGCCCCTCGCCCATCCTCTCTCCCAGACCCTCCCCCTTTATACGCGAGCCTCCCTTCCACTCGCCTCCGCTGTCTCGCTCTCCTCTCCGCTCCGCTCCCCTCCTCGCGCGCAGTTTTATGTCTGTTTTCTTACTGTAATAGCTCCGCCGCCGCCCCTCCCTCGTTCTCCCTACACTTGATGTGCCCGCCATGTTGGATTGAAAGAGAGGGTCGGCAGGGGTGGGGACGTTTTGTGTTCTCCCGCTAAAGGAAAGATGGCTTCCATTTTGGGGTGTGCGTATGACAGAGACGGAAGGCGGGGTGCGGCGCCGCGCGCCTGCTCTCGGCTGCTCTCGCGCGCGGCCCGGCCCGGCCCGGGGGCGCGGCGCGGCGCGTGGTGGGGCGGCTAATGGCAATGCTAAGGAACAAGGTGTTAAATAACGTATTGGGGGGAAAAGTACTGCGCGTTAGGAGATCTTAAAAGGCGAGCGGGCGCGCGGACGGACGGGCCGCGATGGAGAGATTAGTTAAGTGTGGAAGGTGACCCCGCGGCGGCCGAGGGATGCCGGAGGGCGTCAGCTGAGACGCGGTGGCCGCCGGGCCGGGGCCTGGGCGGCGCCGGGACCAGGCCGGGGCGGGTCGAGTGGGACTGGTCAGGAAGGAACGGGTTGAGACGAGACACGTAGGGGGGAGGTCGGAGGCGGGTATTCGGGCGGGTTGGAAGACGGGAGGGGGGTAGGTGGACGGGCGGGGCGAGGCGGGAGAGTCGGTTCGGAAACAGACGGCTGGACGGAATGTGACGCGGCGGGGCGGGGACCGGCGGAGGGGTAGGGTATGGCAAGGAGGGCGGGACAGATTGGGGCGGGGCGAGGTGAGTCGGGACGGGAAGGGCCGGCTGGACGGAATGTGACGCGGCGGGGCGGGGCGTGGCGGGGCGGCGAGGCGCCGCGGCGCCAGCCCGCTCTGGGGCCGGGCCGGGCCGGGTGCGCGGCGCCGCGCCGGGCAGGGCTGGGCTGGGCCGGGTCGCTTCCGCGCGCGCGCCCGCCGTCGCCGTCGCCGCCGCCGCAGCCTCCGACCTCGACCTGTCGCCCCGAGGCCGTCGAACCGTAACCTTTTTCCTTGCGCCCCACCGCCGGCCCGGTCCCGGACTCCTAACCCTTTTTTCCTGCCTAGAGCCTGCCAGCTGATGCTCCGTTTCCTAACACGCTGCTTCTCACTGGAACAACACAGATTGAAGACAATACATCCCCTTTGATATTTTTGACTTGATTTTGGTACCGTCTTGTGGGGGTATATTTCTATAGAATTCGCAAATGTATTTTATTTTCTATTAAAGTAAACGTGTTGCTCAGACTGTAAGATGTTGACGAGAGATACCTTTTGGGAAAACCTTACGTGAAACTTTAATAATTCACTGTATTTACTAAATGAGACTTGAGGTTTCGTTGCAGTTTGTTCTTCTACAATTACTTACTCTGTCTTAGTGTTTACTTTTCAATTTCATTTTGGGTTGAGTATTTTTCTTTTATGTGCAGTTGTCAATAGTACATGAATCAAACTTTTTGTACCAGTTTGCAACCAAATTTTCCATGAGTGTGGAGGAAATATACATGACAGAAAATGCTTAAATTCGAATTTTAAAGCACGTTCGAATTTTCAAATTCCTTATTACGTTTTGGACTGAGCGTTCTTTTAACATCTCTTATCTTCAACACGGCAAAACGCATTTAGGTAGATGTCGCAGTGCAAATACCGAGGTAGTGCGTGTGTCTCTTATTTGGAGAACAGCTCCCGGTCGAAGCGTAGTGTTCAACGGCAGTTCGATGCCCTCGGAGGCGGTTGCGCGCTGCTGCCCCCCCCCTTCCCCCGGCCCCACTCCCCTCCCCTCCCCCCTCCCCGTCCCGCTCATCTCCCTTCGATGGTATCGGCGCCCGTTATTACTGTTAATTCTCCAGGCATACGTCTAATATATTACGTTTTACAGAATCATGCTGCGGGCATTGAAATGCAAATGGCCGAGGAGGTTATAAACCCGCGTGCCCCATGCCGTAGCCCCATAGTGTTATGCATACTTAAGAGGATACTTCTTTTTAAAAGCAAATCACTCTGCCTTCTATTCCGCTGTAATAGAAACCTTAATAATTTAGCAGCGGCTGCATTATGTTGTCGGTGAAAGTAGGATATTGCTCCCTGGCTGGAGGCGACCCGCCGGTAAAGGCGGTGGAGACGGTGATGTGGCGGAGGCGGTAATACAGTCACGCTCTTGCACGAGGGCTGTACAGCGAATGGAAATATTCATCTCGTAGTTTTTCATTATGAACGGCTCGTGAACAATTTGGAATAGACTCTTGGTCTTTCCCGCACTCATTTCTGAATAATTTTGTTTCAGATTGTGGCGTCATGCGGGTTCTAATCAGTACACAGACGAGAGTGGGTTGTACTAACAGCAGGTTTATTCACAATTTAGACGCAGTCACAAATAACCAATGCAGTGTATACAATTAACTAACTAAATAGACCCCACTGCTAGAAGATATTTAAACGGCTACTCACACGCAACATACTACCTAATGTTCGCCGTGCGTAGTACCGCCTGCCCTGAGACCGACTACATGTCTCACTAGTCACGACAATAACTGCCGGCTCCTTGCGCCGCGTGCACGTTCGCACCTCTCACGGACGACCTACGCTGCCGCTGCCGCTGCCAGTATCACAAGAAGGAAGAGCTATTGTTCTCACGGCCCTTAAATAGCCCTCGCGACGCTGCCCACCGCCTCCATTGCCTCCGCCCTAGCGATGCGCACACCCCGTCGGAAAAACCCCGTGCGTCATGGCTTCTGCCTTTGTCTACGCATCCGGTGCACACCACGCGCTACGTGCCCACGCTGTTTCAGCGACACGACACTACAAGATACCAACTATATTTTTTCAAAAATGAACCTGAACACAATAGCCGCGTCATCGTGGTGGTTACCGCAGAACTATTGTGGAAAGACATAAAGATGAGTAAAATAGAATTAATCTTCCAAAATAAAAATGTTTGTGTTTTACACTAGTACATTAAGATAATACATTACAGTATACATATTTCATCGTGGAAGATTATTTCTATTTTAACCTTCACAATAGCAGTGTATTGTATTAAATATTGCAGATAAGGGTATTGAATTTTGTTGACTAAATCTGTAATTTACTTTCAGGTTGCTTTAACTTTGCAGAATATTTATTTGTATTTTATACTTTGCTTCTGAAAGTAAAATGTAATTTCGAAAGATTGCATTTATCTGTTTCTGGCTGCAGCAAAAATTCATTCAACCTCATAATTTTATATGTTATCAATTTCGAAATATTGAAATTGATTTCTACGTTAATACTATTTATATTACAAAAACCTATGTTTGTTTATAAATTTTCGATTGTTGAAGAGTCCAGATCGCGAATACTAATGTTTCGGTAACTTGAACTGGAATTTCCGTTTTCAAATGTAAATGTATTATTTGAGAACAAAAGAAATGAGGTTTGACATTTACGCAACTCCCAACAACGCATGACCATTTCCTGGAATGGTACTGAAGTGCTGAATCGACTACTATGATTTGGGAGTGAAATACACAAAGCACAGAAATAAATAATCAGTGTTGCTTCATTCTAAGTAATGAACAATTGCGAACACACGCATAATTGAAAATATTTATCATACTTCCCACATCTAACCCTCCAATAATGTCCGCGTTGCAAGGTTGTCATTTCCAGGCTTGCATATAAGTACGTGGCATGTGGCTGTGGCTGATGCCCCAGGGTACCCTATTTCGAAGGAATTCAGTGACGTCAGAAGAATTCTTGCTCAAATGAAATTGCTTGGTAATGTAACAACATGTCGGGACCGGGAGTGGTAGCTCAGTGCATCAACTGATGTCACTGCAGCGCTTCTCACCAGGAGGTCCTAGATTCGAATCCTCACGGCGGCAGGATTTTCGACACTAGCTTTTCAGCTAGGTCGAATTCAGTCGCTGTCTGGAGGAGAATTCTAGTGTAGCTCTGATCGGTAGTTTTCCGTGGTTTCTCCGATCAACACCAGACGAGTGCCGGAGCAGTACCTTAACAAACGGGCCACGGACCGCACGCGATCTGTCCTTCCTCTTCCTTGTCCTATCCTCTGCCCTTACACACACACACACACACACACACACTTACAATCACTACCCTACCATATATTCCGGGAGAAAGGTCGGGAGCTTAGAGCTTGTTCCGGCTGGGGCGATGTCCTGCTGGTGGGAGAGTCCTGGTTAGGGTGAAACCCCACTAGCTGACGGTAGGTCGGCGCCGGATCTCGCCGTCCAGGGGGGGGGAAGATACCGCCATCTCCCGAGGAAAATACACGTACTACACTAACGGGACTAATAACCTAAGCTGTTAACGCACCCGGGATCACAAATCAACCAACCAAACAACCAACAACATATCGGCTTCGTCATTTACCAAAATATTGCAATGACATCCGCTTTCTGTTTGTCAATTAACAAAAGTGAATAAGAAGTTTCGGTCGATGTGTCGAAATACGAGGTACCCTTTCTTATGATATTTTCAAATGGACAAAGCTTTTCTTTGCTCTATTATTGGGTTGGTGCATAAGTTCGTGCCGTTCTTCATTGGGTTAACACCACTACATTGTGAAGCTTTTTTTTCAGTTGCTTTTCTTCTGTTTTGAGTTTGATTGATGCGAACGATTAAATGTTGTTAACAGCTCGTTTTGGACATGTTCAAGGCTAATCAGTGTCAGCGTCAAGTAGAGAAAAATGAGCACTTCCAAAGCATTTTACTCTTCGGGTTGTGTGGAGGATCAAGTGGTGCAAAAGCCGTGAGTAAAAATTGTGTTCGTGTACGGGAAGGAAGCATTTGTTGAGAGGACGGCACGGTAATGGTTTTCGTGTTTCCGTGAAGTGACATTCGACTTTTGTGATGAACCACCTTCTGGAAGACAAAAAAATAATAATTTTGGAGTTCTGTTTTATGAAAATCGCCAAAATCAGTTGGTTCATGCAAATCCTCACCAAAGAATGGGAATTGGCACAAATTATGAAATACGATTATCCAACGATTGGGCCACATTTTCATTCTTTAAGTAAGGTACAGAAATTGGGAACATGGGAACCAGACAAGTTAAGCGACTCAAACAAAAATCAGCAAATACCCATATGTTCGTCTTTTGGCTTGTCGTCGGCACAAATAATTCCTTGCAAACATTGTTACAGCGAGAAACAGTGTTTGTAAAAATGGAGACGAAGAAAAGAAAGAAAGAAAGGAAGGCCAGCGATAAAAAAGTTACATCTCGAGGGAAGGACGGTGGACATCAAAAAATCATGTACATTTTGTGGAATCAAACTGGCCATGAATCATTACCAAAACATGAAACATGTACAGCTGCTGCATATAAGCTCGCTGTAGCTATCGAAACCAAAATACCTGAAAAACCTGTGTTGTTACTCCACAATAATGCTCGCCCGCCTACGGCCATATTCACCACAAATGTGAATCTTGGTTGAAAACCACTTCCTCACCCTCCATATTGAAGATTTAGCCCTTTCAGGTGAAGATCTCGTCCGATCTCTAACAACAATCAGGGGACGTTTCATGATGAAGCATTCTTAGAACTGGTTACAGATTTTTTGAACACCAAACCAGTTCTATAGGAGAGGCATAGAATTACCAGATGGCCATTGCGAAAATGGCGCTTACATCTCTGAGTGAATGTGTGATTTATTTGCGTGTCAGTATTGTATTGTAATGTGCAATAATATAGTGTTATACTAATTACAATAAATAATTTGTGATAAAACGGCATGAACTTATGCACCAATCTAAACATCGCATAATATACTTTATATAAAAAGCTGGTTTTTGAACACCAGTGGTTGAAGATGGTGATCAATGTTTGGAACCTGTGTTAACCAATGTTTGTAACCTAAGAAACCTGTGTTACAGCTGTCAATGCAATAAACAGGAGTGCAATACTCACTCTGCCAAGTTCCAAGCCTTTATAGTATAGGCTAACGTTTTCCGAGTCCAGCATAAATGTCAGAAGACTACTCCCTCGATTTAGCGTTAGGGTTTCCTATTCAAGAAGGAAGACCGTCCCTAGCAAGATAGCTGTATATTAGTGCTGGGTTCTAAACGTCCAAGAAATGTTTTTGCATTACTCACACAACTGACTGATACCGTTCTAAACGTCCAAGAAATGTTTTTGCATTACTCACACAACTGACTGATACCACATACGTTAAGAGAATATCGCAAAATTGTTAGATTGCAGAACACCTGGAGCTCGACATGTTATTCTGGGCGTACCCCAAGAGCCTACCATTTGCCCCTGATGACGTAACCGTTGGCTACGCGTGCTTACGTACAGTAGTGGCTAGTCCGGATCGGGAAGCTATTGAAGCTAATCTCCCCCAAATATTTTTTGTAATTTAACCACAATTTATTCGAAAGACTTACCGTATATTGATCGCATCACATCCAAGGGAGTTGTCCCATTATAAGTGGTTTTTATTTCTAGCTATTTTTTTAAACAATTACGCATTAGGATGTTGTCGTTACGAATTTGCCAACATTTCGAAGTGTATTACTTCCTTATCAGGACTAGTGAGAGAGAGAGCAATACAGAGAATCATTAA
Organism: Teleogryllus oceanicus; assembly: GCA_964035755.1. Classification (NCBI taxonomy): domain Eukaryota; kingdom Metazoa; phylum Arthropoda; class Insecta; order Orthoptera; family Gryllidae; genus Teleogryllus; species Teleogryllus oceanicus. The sequence goes on from CAXIVR010000008.1 coordinate 15,413,782, forward strand.
AAATTACTACAGATTCATAATTATTGCGTACATCAATAAAATAATACCACATAACAGGATGCAACAACATAATATCTTGGAGGACAAATACAAACCATAACAAAACATTTTACTACATTGTAAACACAGCTACTTCTTCATATTGAAGTAACTGTACTGCGGCCACCTGATTTCCATTTTTCTAAATTTTTCAAAACAGTTTATCAAAACTTTTGTAGGGAAACAATTGCAATATTCTCCCATCACGCCGGGGATTCACCCGTGGGATGGGCCAGAGACTTCGAGGTCATCTCGAACTCTGCGATTGAAAGGGGCGCTGCCTCGGCGAGGAAAGGGGGTTGGTACCGCCTCTTGCTTGCTTCCCTTATCTCGCGTGTTTTGTTCGGGGGTCCACGCGTGAAATTGGGCTGGGCGTTTCACGCACGCGTCGCGCGTTGTGCGTGTGCGTGTGTGTGTGTATGTGTGTGTGTGTGTGTGTGCGTGTGTGCGGTGTTGTTCTCAAAGCACCGTGCACGCCAAAAGCGATTCGAAATGCTTTGAGTAAATTTATGCGAATGTTGCGAAAAAATAATATAACTCCGGGCCGTAACAGGATATATGGGGAGTCGTGTAACGTTTTCATCGCGCGGAATTTTTTTTGTACCTTCCTCGCTTTTCCGTCGCCGTGTGAACTGCGTCATACGTTTGGCTCGCGATTGTCCCGGGCTGCTCTTAGTTAATTGTTGTTTTTCGAATCGTTGTAAATATCGGTTTTCGGCTTCCGCGTTGCGGCTGTTTCGGGAACCGTAAAGTGTTTCGCGTAACGACCCCCGCAGACAGCGCGTGTTGGCTTGTGGATGTTGAAAGGTGTGGAGAGCAAGGCACCGCCTCTGGTGGAAAACCCAGTGGGTGAATTCGGGAGAAGTTGAGAGTAAATGACAGCGCAGCATCGTCCGCGACAAAATAATAAATACTTCGCAAGCAACACTTGGCAAATTCTTTGCATTGCTTTAATTGTGTATGATGATCCGTACGTGCCTGATGAGATGAAAATGTGCCTGATGATACTTTTTCTGTTTCTAGAAAAAGTGCAAAGTTTAAAATAAAGTTGTTAGGAATTCCTATCAGTATAGTCAGTATAAGAATCATATTTTCTTTTTGAGCTTTTTTCTTTATTTCGAAACGAAATATATTTTTTAATTTAGAGTGCCAATTTCTGAAAAATTAAGTAGCTCACATAAATGTAAAGAATACTTTATTTATATGTTGTTAGTAGGACTAATGAGACAGATGTCCAGGTATTTATGCTTATGTTACTAAAGTACTTTCCAATCGTATCGCGATCATCATTAGGACTGAATTTTTTATTTTTACGACAACAAAGAAAATATAAATTTGTTAATATTATTGTTTATATATAAGTATTATATATAATATATAATATATATATATATATATATATATATATATATAATATTAATATATTTTTTGTATACCATCATTATAAACGACCCTTTTCGATACCCCGAATCGTGCATAATCCAGTATTTTATCGCACGCTACATGACGTCATCGCCATTATTAAACGCGACATGACGTCATTACACATTCAGCCAATAGTAGCGAGAGAATCGTGGGGAGGTAGAAGAAGACGGAACAGCCGACCACCGTTTTCTCGCACGGATGTCAACAATGCCATCTTGAATTTGATTTTCAGAGGGCGTTGGATGTCAAGCACTCGAGACGTCAGAAGAGAGTTGTTTCGCGAAATTAAGTTTGTTTCTCTTGTAAATTTATAATGCTGTTATACAAAAAATAGCGTATGAACTCGTTTATAATGTTGCTTTATTGCATTCGTACAAATTTGAAAACTCGCTCCTAACGTCGCTCGTTTTCAAAACATGTACTCGTGCAATAAAGCTTAACATTATAAACTAATTGCATAAACTACTAATATATATTATATATAAATATATTATATATACATATATATAACATATTAAAGTCTGCCTTTCTTATATAATTTCGTAATTCTTGGAAGATTCTTTGGTTCTTTAGGCAGACAATAATGTTTTCAATTTTTCAATTTTAATAAAATTTATAATAAAAATTGAAAAAAATAAATGTCTGCCTAAAAATCTAAAGGACCTTCCAAGAATTACAAAAATATAAAAAGACAATAAACAAAAAAAGGTATCTGAAAACATACCGTAATGTAACAACCTAAAAAAGACGAGGAAACAGAAGATAAGGTGACAATATAACAGGCAATGTAGGCTGTGAAAGACTGCGCCCCATGTGACCAGTGCTAAAGCGCCGGCGATGGAAACATGAAGAGGGGGGGGGGCGGGGCGGGTGGCGGTGTTTGTGAATGAACGCGTACAACCGCGCGCGAGCGGCGCGTGCTCACCACGTGGCGCCGGGGGGCGGGGGCGGGGACGGCGCGTGCTCGCGCGGCAGAAAAGCGGCAGCGGCGGCGGTGCATCTCCCCGGAAGCGAGCGCATCGTTCGCTCTCGCGCGCGCTTAGCCGCGCCGCGCCGCGCTGCACGCAAACCGCCACCGCCACCGCGCCGCCCCTGGCCACCCCGCTTCGCCAACACGAGCGCCACCCGCCACCCGCCCCGGTCCCTCGGGCGCTGCCGTTGCCACCGCATAGCGAGCGCGCGGCGCGCTGTTCGTTTCCATTTGTCACGCCGCCGCCCCCGCTCGATCAACCACGATCCGGGTGGAGCCACCTCGGCGCTCTTCCTATCCGTTCCTATTTACTTCGCTTTTCCCGCGAAGTGAAAGTGGACTCTGTTGCTGATTGCTGGGTATTTGTATCAACCTTGCCTCCATTGACACCGATCTGACAATCCTTTCGGTGGTCACTCTTTGGCTGTCGTGAAGTTGTGTGGTCGTTGTGCGAGTCGATCCCACCCACGTCTACGAGACGGTCATGGTGGGCTGTTTTCCTTCGTTAGGTACTCACTGGAGGCGCACGAGTATCACCCAAACGCAAGCGTCCCTCTCCACCCCGGCCGCCATCCGCAACGCCACCGCTTGTTTGTTATCGCGGCTCCGTAATGAGCAACAAGTGCGAGTGGCGCGGGCCGGCCCAGCGGGCGCGGGGCGGCGCGTCCCAGCGCGCTCGACGCGGGGTCCCGACTTCATTAAACGGGGCGGTGGCAGGCCGGCGGCGGCGGAGGGGGCGGGGCCCGCGGGAGGCGAACCGCGAGTGAACGGCGAGCGGCGGGGCGGGGTGGTGTGGGGATTCCGGCGCGCGGCGTCGGCGGTCGCTCCGCCGCGCGCGCCCTCGCTCCGCCGCCGCCGCCGCCGCCGCCGCCGCCGTTGCGCTGCGGCGTCGTGGGCGGGGCGGGGCGAGGCAGCCGGCGCCCGAGGCGGACGCGCGCCGCGCTCTGCGGCCGCCGCTGCGGCGGCCCTCCCCGCCCCGCCCCGCCCCCGCCCCAGCCGTCGCCGTCGCCGCCTCACTGACCTAGTGCCGGAGGCGCCCCGCCGCGCCACCGCGCCGAATAAAGGATCGGCCGAAGGGAAGGAGCACGCGGAGGAGGAGGAGGAGGGGGGGCGACGTGCAGGAGTAACAAGGCGCGCGTTGCGAGCGTCCGTCGACCCGCCCCGCCCCCTCCGCTGCAACATCGCCGCCGTCGCCGTTTCCATGCCTGCCGCTGGCTGCCACCATGCCATTGCTACGTTCCCTCCGTCGTCTCCGCATTCACTACGACTTCCATCGCCATCGTCAACACTCAGCCTCCATCTCCACTCCCTTACCTCCTCTTCCGCTTCGGCACCGGCTCATAGACTAAAGAGGTATAATTCTTTACTCTATGCCGGCTCTAACTCCAGTCTTCTTCCTGTACCTGAGCCTCCACCTTCGTCTTCTTCTGCATCTCCTCGGCGATAGATACCGCTCCTGTCACATCCACCGCCGTCGCTGTCCTCATCGCCGTCGCCACCCCGCTCATCCTCACCGCACCTAACGAGTTCGCAATTGGCCAGTCACCGCTACCTCCACTGCCCGCCGCCCTACAGCCATCGCAGCATGGTTTCATCGTCTGGGTGGGAGGATCGCTTTCGTCTGCACTACCTTCAACTCCACCTCCATTTCCTTCTTCATCTCCGTCACCACCTCTAAATTCACCGCGACTTCCACCTATATCGTCTCCATCTCAGCCGCCATCACCTCTTGCACTCTACCTCCCCCCCCCCTTCTGCCTATACCGCAGCCTCCACCCGTCTCCATTGACTTTCCCCTTTCCTTTTTTTACCTCACCCCCCCCCTCCCCTCCCCTTCCCCTCGGCAGCTCTACCTACGGTCTCTACCTCCGCTTCCATCAGCATCTCCACTTTCATTTCCACCTCCGCTCTCAAGTCCCCCCCCCCCGCGCCCGGCTCTTTTCTTCCGCTGCCTTGGCTTGCCGTTGCCGTTGCCGCCGTCGCCGTCGCCGTCGCCGTCGCCGTCGCCGCCGCCGTCACCGCGACCGCATCGCGTCGCGTCGCCCGCCGCGCCGTCCGCCGCGCCGTCCTTCCCCCTCGGCCACAATGCCCTGGCGATCGGGGATCCGTGGGAATTTCTCCCTTGTTCGGGGACTGGACCAGCCGCGCGCCGAGTACCCGTGTTTGGGTACAATGCCAGAAAGTGGGTGAAAAAGCCCTGGCGGAGCGCGGGGAAAAAGGACGTTAAAGTGGACCGGTTTGAATGTGGTCGACTGAAAACTGGTGGTTCGCGTTCATAAACAGTTTCTGGACGACGAAGTGTCATGAACTCGTGATAAACGGAATACTCGACCGACCAGATGTATAGAGCGATTTTCCTAAGGATGAGCCGAAGTGACAGCTAGTGCAGGCAACATCACTGAAGGTTCTGTGGTCGTTGTGCTCTCCAGCCCATTAGACTCCCGTCCTGCTTTCGTCCATTTGCAGTTGGCTAACTTGTAAATGGCTTCGACGCTTCATTTTGTGATGTCCTCGTTCGACAATAATGTAGCGCCGCGAGAAATAATTGAAATTAGGAAGTGCAGTGTTTATGTGCTCTTCTGTAAAAATTATTTTTTTCTATTAACTTTACATTGAATTTACTTTTTCTGTGATAAATATTATATTTATTTTAAAACCGATACTTGCGAGATGCGTACTGATGCACGTGGTTCCGGCCTTTGTGCTGTTGTATGGCGAGCTGCGACTGCGAGCCTTCTATTTACATTCCTGGCAGTTTTCTTTTACTGATTGTGAGAGCATGTTAAGAGATTTTCCGCATACGTAATGCAATTTAAATATTTCCCGGACTCGCGTACGTGCATATACCTCGGCGAAACTCTTAAGACTTCTGCATAAGGATGTTTTCACAGGGGCCATTAGCACTTTACGAAGGGGCGTAGCTGAACAGCTGTCGCGGCGGAGGGATACTTCCCTGAAATACATGTGATGTTCACTTGTTACGCGAACTGTCACGTTGGCTCATCCTTAGTAAAATCGTTCTTTATCCTTAGTTCTGGTTTGTGACCGGTATAAAAAATGTTCCATGTAAGTAAGGTCATTATCGACACGACCCGTGAATTTCCAGAACTAGAACGGGAGCGAACGGGAAATAAATGCGGTGTAGAAATAGGATATGTAGACGGGGTGATGTTGGTTGCACCTGTTTCGTTCGAGTGTTCCATATTCTTCATTAAATTACTTCTAAGATATATGTACGAAATGGCCCGACCACTTAGGCTAATGAGAAGACATTTTAATCTTCTCATTCTGCCGAGATTTAATTGCGAAACTTGATTTAATTAGGTTACGCGATCCTGCTTTCTAGTTCTGTTTCGCGTCTTTACATACCAACTAGAGAACCATTTCGAAATAATCATGACGTTCAAATACACGGTCTATCCGCAATTCCTGGAATTCCCCCATCTGCAATTCCCTTTGCGCGTTGCTCCGGCGCGATTCCGGAAGCGCTGCATTACCGCCACGTCTTCTCGTGCACTCGCTGTCATCTTCAGATGGTTATCTTAGTTACTGGTTCTCATTAAAGCAGTTTCCGTGCCGCTGCGTACATCTGCGCCGTTTTGTGCGGATGTTATTTAGTGTTGATCTGAATAAAATCAGCGTTTTGCTTTTATTTGCGAGATCATTACGTTGCTAATGCACTTTGTTGCACTGACGCACTCTCAAGAGTCCCTTATTACTGGACTTGATTGTATAAGGTTTCGTTCCTGGTTTTATGGAATCGGATAAGCAAAGAGTTGAAATTGAAAAGAACGGAAAAGCAGGTCGTGAATCTAGCGATGCCAAGGTGTAAATGGTCCAGTGCCTTTTCAGGGGAATGGGAAAGGATACGGAGTTCACGGCTTCAATTTTGATTCTGTTGAAGTCTTTGATAATCATTTCCTAAAATAAATTGAAAAAATTTTTCTTTTAAGTTTTTGTTAAAAATGTTTTTCAAAAAATTTGTAATGTTTTTAATTATCCATTAATTCATGTGTCTACTCAATAACAATAATAGTAATAATAGTAATAATAGTAATAATAGTAATAATAGTAATAATAGTAATAATAGTAATAATAGTAATAATAGTAATAATAGTAATAAAATCTATTACATTTGTAGGTGAAGTAAACGTCAGTGTTTCCTCACAGCGTTTTAATGTATTAAATTATTTCACACTAAAACTTAAAATATTACAAATAGTTTCAAAGTGTATTCTGAATTTTCAGTTTTAAAGAGAATATTTCAAATTCTTTACTTACTTGTAAAAATTCTGTAATAATTCAAATTCTAATAAACCCCCTTGAAAAACGTATATCTTGAACAAAATCAATGATTTTCAGCTTCCTAAACATCTTGAAATCTATGAACACTATAATTGGCGGGCATCTGACCCTCGCCCACTCCACCAGTCATGCTAGGGTTACGAGCGAGTTCCGAGTCACATTTTGTGAAATCGTGTCAAAGGAACTGCTACAATTTTCTCGCAGTATGGTAGGTGTTAGTGAGAGAGGGAGACAGAAGGAGAGAGAGAAAAGCTACGGCGCATTCCAAAAATTTGTTTCGTTGAATTGATGAAGAAGATTCAATGGTAATATATTTATTGTAGGACCTACGCACGAGCAGGGAAACATTGAACAACTTTCAGCACTAACAGATTTTCAAAAATGTCCTTAAACTCATGGAAAACTTCCTCAATTTTCTTAACACTAGGCCAATTCAGTTTTCATATTCATGTCTTTCTACAAACTAATACATAAGTGAATATTTAGATCTACTATCACATAATTAAATCTCTTATGTTGAGTTTTCACAAATAATTACAATATATTTACGATTAAGAGAATAGTTTTTCTTTGTAATTCATTGGATTTGAATCGTCTTCAGTGAAGTAGAATTATAATGTTTTTCATGTATAGGTATTATAAATTATTTATACTTCTTTTTAATTTTTTCTAGTGCATTCCCAACCATACCAATTAACCTGATAATGAAAAATCTTTTGACGACCAAATGTCTGTCTATGTATGTCCGTTCGCCCATCCGTCTCCCTGTGTTCAACACTAGCACTTAAAAATATATTTCCTGATCGATCTTAAAGAACTGGAGGTGATGAGAGTTTGAAACGGATCTTTTGAGTTTTGGTTGTACTTTCCAAAAAGCGTGAACATTTTCAAACTTTTCTTTGAATTTTTTTCTTTCAGAAAAAACTGGCATCAATTTTTTTATTATACTTAGTCCTCGAATAGCGTAGAGAACGCTTAAAAAATTGTGCAGGTCTCACTTTCGTTAAAGTTCCTGCTTTTTTGAAACTTGCAAAGTTCAAGTTTTTTCAGCGTCTTCTTACAACTACAAAATTGTCGATATATTTTTCTCCTTAATAAAACCCGTTGTTCAAAATCTTCAAAACCCATTGTTAATGAAGGCATTTACAATTTTCGAAAGAAATGAGTATTTTTTGCTCAATTTTGCTTGAAATATAGGCAATTTTTAAACAATTCTCTGAAACTCCAATTTCTTCTTAAATTTTGTCCTTATTATCAAAGGACAATAGAAAATGGGTGCTTTCCATTTTTGGCAACGATATTTTGGAATTTGAAAATTTGAAAATCAATATTGTATTTTGAATCATAAAATAAAAATTTTTACGAATTTGAATAATTTTGAAAAAAATATTTCCGCGTAATTTCTACGTAAAGTATATGCGATTTTTTAAAAAATTCAAAAACTACTCAATGTTTTCTTTAATTTTTTTCACGAATAGAGAAAAAGACGCTTAAAACACCGCGATTTCTCATTTTCGTTGAACTATGAATTTTCGAAAATTGAAAAAGAACTAAGCTGAACGTTTTGTTGTGTATCACTAGTTCCTGAATCTTACATGCAGCATAAAATAAATTAAATGACATATTGTCTCTCTTTTACGGTTTCTGGAAGACCAATTTACGAGTGAGTTTTGTGAAGGAAGGCATTTGCATGTGAATGTCATAGTTACGGTTATCGCCCGGCCTTTCCGTGGTCTCGACGTTGTACCGCCTACTTCCACAGTGATTTTCAATAGACCGGATGTATGGTTTGATCACGGACCTGTCTCGCTGAGTCGTGTGGAAATTCCAGACTGTTATCCTTCTCAAGCGGATGAGATGTAATATTCTATTTTCGCTTTTAATCGTCAATCGGTTCTACACCGTTCTGTGATCAGCCTGCTATGCAAATTTTGCTGGGGAATTATGTATGCGTTTGAGCGAACGCGTGTCATAATTGTTTCGGCGAACCGTGCCACGATAAATAACAGATCTGACTGTGGCGTGTGATACTTTAAACAGTTTTTAATTAATATCTCATTATCACACTTCAGAGACTTCTTAAACAGGGCGGAGAAAACACACAGGCCCCCAGGGAGAAGATGAAAACAATGCCTCGTATATTCAGCGAGGAAGAAAACAAATAGTATGATCCTGCTTCGCTACAAGAATTTATGTTCATATGTTTTACTTCTCTTGTTATCATTCTATAATGTAGGCAGAACGTCTGAGATAAGAACTCCCTGGAAAGTAATAGGCCGAGAATTTCACTTGTTTTGAGATGATGCAATCGTGGCTTTTATTTCGTATTGTACGCTTGCTATCTTTTTTGCAGTATTGATTGAGAGAACGAACTAATGAGTTCTGGCCTCCATCCAAGATTAACGTTCCTTTAATATTTAGTTTAATATAATGTCTTAGGGGTGCATTCCAATTTATTTTGCTGTTGCCTAGGGCAATTATTCTTGTTTTAATCCAATGAAGCTACAACAGCGTACACTTTCTCGCATTATTTGTAACTTCAATTTTTCGAAATTTTAGAGAATTCAATGCAATGCAAACTTGCGCCATTTTTATAAGCGTACTTCACACTTACCGATAAAAATAAAGAAAGAATTTTTTAAAGAAAATTTGTTTCTAAAAATTGCTTATAATTAATGTTACAGGAATTACGGGAAAACTACTCATATTTTGAAAAATGCACGTGACTTCATTTAAAGATCTAATTTTGATGATGAGATTTCATTCAGACAAATAATCTCTTATAATATTGTAATTGTAGGAAGATGTAGAAAAATTTTGCAATTCTCGAAAATACATACATTCAACGAAAATCGGGCCAGTGCCATTTTATAAGCGTACTGAACTCTATCTGATAAAAAATTGTCTATTTTTGAGAAAAATTGAAATTTCCCAATTAAACCCCCAAAATTAAAATATCCGTTTCCATTTTAAAGGAACGTGACATCATGCAGATTCATCGACAAAATATAATTATTGGTGAAATTCCGGATTGAATTCGAAACGTACATTTGGTTTTTCGGGGGTACTTTGCATGAAGCCTCAAAAACATTTGAAATTTTCTCAAAAATGGCTTCAAATTTTTTTCACCATTTTTTTCTCAGATAGAGAAAAGTACACTTATAAAAAATGTCACTGATTCAGTTGCCGCTAAATAGTATAAATTTTAACACTATGAAATTAGTTGGCAAATATTTAATTCTGTTCAGCGCCATCCTACAAGTAAAATATTGAAGATTGAAACTTTTCTTCTTACTGAAATTTGTTCTTCAAAATTTTGTCTTTGAACTAAAGTTACCTCCAGCGTAGACTTAACTGTGAGCTGTTGGAGTCACAACTGAGTACTGTGAAGTCAAAGAAGCTAAAGGCACTCGCTTCCTTTCAGCCCCTGGGAGCAGCACGTGCGGCGTCTGCGAAGGCTGACTTGAGCTGTGAATCTGCGAAGAAGCTGCTTAGAAGCCGCGGGTGAAGGCGACTGGTGGTGCATGGATTCCCAATTTTTAGGTAAGTGAAGCTTTTATAAGGATTTTGCTCATTATGTCGCTCTTTAGAGTGTCAATGTTATAACACATTTTTGCTGCAAGTTATGTTCTGACGTGTTCGAGTGACATATTGTCAGCCTTACAATATGTATGTATGTATTTGGCGTTTTGGGTCGGTAGTCCGACTTTGCCGGCCAGCGACCGGTGTCCCTCTTGCCTGGGCCTAGTTAAATTCCCATGCTTGGGGGTAAGAGCGACATAAGGCGAACATGACGTATTCTCTTCACTGTAACTGGCAAGATCCGTCTGCTTCAGCTTTTCTTTGTCGCACAGCTACAGAAGCTGGGACGATTGTGAAGGAAAGCTACAACTATATTTTGCGTCGACCGGGAATCGAACCCGAATCTAGCACGCTGCCCATGAGCCATTTCCAGAGGCCAGTCTTACAACTTATTAAAAAATTTTCAAATCAGACTCGTAGAAAACTAAGAACAAAATGTCAGAATTCTATGAGCATTTCTACGGATCTTTATTAGACATCTCAAACTGTCAGACTGCTTTAGTGTAAACACTTCCTCAAAGCGAAATAGAAATTCTGAGTCGCCCATTTGTTGAAGAATGAGAGTTTCTTCGTTCATCCCTTTTTGGTAGCCCATTGTTTAAAGCAGTTAAGTATTGTGCAGTGAAGTAAAGTGGAGTAAGGTTTGCGTGGTGATTTTATGTACTATTTATTATTATTTCTAATTAACTCCTTTTTTGTAACTTTTTGTTAGTGAATGTAAGTTTAATGCATGTAAGGTTAAGATATTCTGCCACAAAGTTACTATACTTAATTGCAGAATTAACAATAAAATCTAATCTAATCTATTCTGCGGCTGGTCAGATAAATACTAGTCATCGAAGAGGTGAATTATCGAGTCATTCTGTATACGTGGACTTATACGTATCCTATTGTCGCTGAAATATGATTGAGATGAACATTTCAAAAACACATTCTCTCCTAATCCTATTCCAGGCATACAATAATTCAGTTGTGTAATAAATGATTTTCACCCAACAATACAAACTGTACCAAGAGCAACTTCATTATCTTTCTCTTCAGAAACTTCAGTAAACAATACCCAAATTAAAACAAAAACTCCGCCGGTTACACAATATCTCCAACCATGCGCTTAAAGAATTAAGCCAAGGTTCTGTATCCGCTCTATCTGAACTATTTAATGCTGATGTAAGACTACAATATTTTTCTCAAAGATGGAAAACCGCTATAATTTTGCCCTTCTGCAAACCACGAAATGATGCACGAAACCCATCACATTACAGACCATTCTGTCTTCTATCATCCATCGCAAAACATTTTGAAAAATTCTTACTAAGGCAAATAATTGTTTTTCAAAATAGAAAATCAATACCTGACTTACTGTTGGGCTTCCGATCCTAATATTCAACCAACCACCAACTTTTTCGCCTAACAAGATCTATGGCCACAGCATGCCATCAACGACAACGCACATTAGCCATTTTCTTGGGCGTAGAAAAGCAAAATCCTTCGATTCTGTTTGGCATACTGGTGTCTTGTACAAGCTACAACAACTGGAACCCCACAATATTTATTTTAACATCATTTATAACTTCCTGACCAAAAGAAACTTTAAAGTTAAAGTAAACAATACACTTGCAAACAACATACAATAAATCCAGGGCCCCCTCAAGGATTCTACCTCTCTCCCCTCCTCTTCAATATTTATCTACTATTCCTCTACCAGACACCTCAGAAATATCTTTGTTTGCTGATGACATGGCAATATTCACATTCCACAACGATATCTTATGCGCATATAGCCAGTTACGAAATGACTTCATTAAATTTTCGAAGTGGACTGGAAAATGGCGAATTAAAATTAACGTTTCAAAATCACAAACTCATATTTTCACACTTCGTAAGCCAAAATTACTTTCCCCTTTACTCATGCAAAATACACTCTTGCCTTGGCTACCAAACCAAACACCAGTGAAGTACCTAGACAATAGACACAAAATTAACCTGGCAAGGACATATAAACACAGTTTAAAAAAATACCCAAAAATTACAAAACTCTATTTCATATTAAATCAGAAATCTAACCAAACACCAGTGAAGTACCATAAAAGCAGTCAATAGTCGCTTAAACTTCAAATTCTTAGAAATAAATACCTCAGGATAAGTACGAAACCTCCGTAGCTCATAACTGATAAGCAATCAACAACTACACAGATAATTAGAAATATAACTGTATTCTCAAGATTTCAAAAACTTCTATGATATGTCCCAGAATCCCCAGCTACTACAATTTACCTTCAAGACCAGTAAGTCTTGGTAAGATTACAGACAACCACACAGAATTAACTCGCGCTACCCCAAAAGCAGTCTCGTATCCCAAAAGCCTCCTTAACCGTCTGTAAATATAATCTCTCACCCACACCCACATACATACCCAAAACTACACTACAGTACCAACTAATGTTTGCCAAGCCCATGTTACCTATCAATCGAAAGTACTTATGCCGGAAGTGTACTGAAACAGACCTGAGGATGATTCAGCCTGTAATGTTATGTAAACCTTGTATCAATACCCTTGAAGACCAATCCCTAGCAAGAAGAATTTTTTTTTTAAGTTGTACATAGATACGATGGTAACTACACTGTTAATGATAAGGATTATGAACAATTTTAGTATAATATTTGTTAGTAGTTAAATGCATATAAACAAACGGGTTTGAATTAAATCGCATGTAAAATATTAGTGTTCACGTTCCTCAGTTTCTTTAAATATAAATGTCGATTGCATTGAGGAAAACCGAAGTGTATTTATGATAGAAATAAAATAAAACTACGTACATGTGAAAAAATGCTAGTACATTTCTTAAGTTCAGAGCACTATTTCAAAACGTCCTGATTGTCAGAAAAAGTCATTATCAGGATATAAATTATTTACTGTGGAGCATTTTTTGTGGAGCCTCTAAGTATAACTCTACATTATAATCTACCCATTTTTCTTGCAATATTATGACGTAGTCTTATAATTTAGAAGTTGAGTATCCTTGATTTTTAGCCTCTTGTATTCATAAAATATTAATTGGACTTAATGATATACACGCATCGGGTCATCCAGACTATAAACCATCAATTTTCCTTGTAAGCACTCATTTCGTGACGTGATGAGGGTACAAATTTTTGTATCGCGGGAACCTCTCATAAATCTTAAACTAGGCATTGTAAGTAAATGTATTTTTTAAGCAAACCCGAAGTACCCTACGGTTCCATTAGCCAGACTCCAGTTGGTTGAATGCTGTTTGGAAGCATTAGCTTAACAATTTCTCTGACAGTTTCTTCAGTAATTTATTCTCTGGACGCAGACGAAGTGCTGGAGATTTTGTTTTTATTTATTTATTTTATTTTACGTAAAAAAACAGTTAAAAACTGCGTATGACGTCCTATGGGGAAAAGTGAATTGTGTGCACATTTTCAAAATTCTGTGATCCCTACACCAAGTCATATACTACTTAAATTTTGAATTTTGAAAGGGAGAAAAAAAAACAAAAACTCCCATGTAATAAAATCTATTTTCAAGGATAAATAAGCAATACATTTTGAATTTTGAAAGGGAGAAAAAAAACTCCCATGTAATAAACTCTATTTTCAAGGATAAATAAGCAATAAATTTTGGCTCTTATTACTTCCTGCCGCGACAACATGGAAACGATAATTTGAATAATTGTATTTCCACTGAATTCTAAGACGTCACAGAAAATGAAGTTATATTTGTTGTTTTTTTTAACTATTTTAGGTATTACGCTTAGCCCTGCAATGTGGAAATCTATATTACTAATTTCCAATGTGCGCAATACTTGAAAGAGAACTATTCAACCCATAGCGTGTAGGGTAATATTGTAACCGTATTAATTTCTACAAAATTTAATACCCTTGGGTCGTTTCACATCTAATGACAGTCCTTTGTAGAAGCCAGGGGAAATGTGGGCCTTTTGTAACGGTATTAATTTACTTGAAGATGTTGCCCAAAGGCTGTTATTTAATTAAGAATAGTTGTATGAAAATTCAGAGAATAATATTTAACATATCATAATACGAGTAAAATAACTGAAGTTAGAACGGGTCTGTGGATGATCAAGGAGGGAAGCGGTGTGGGATGTGGGAAAAGAGAATGCGCTGAAGTTTCCTAATAGATGGACGTGTGGTGCCCCAAGGAGAGATTATTTTTTTTAGTGACATGGTGAGCATTGATGGCCTTAACGTTATAGAAAATTAGTTGAAAAACTTCAAAGGTAAAAGGAGAAGGAAATACGAGTTATACGAACATTTTGGTGGACTTCACATCACAGAAGCAGACAACGATAAGTAATTTTGCATGCAATGTTGATGCACGTTGCGGTAACGAAATGGTTGATTGTTTGGCAACAAAAAGGGGGTACATTATAAATCTGAAAAGGAATTCTTAATTATGTCAGTTTGTGTCTGTATGTACTCATTTCTACATTATGGGGCGTCCTGCCTTATTAAATTTACAGGTAAAGAAACCTTTGTCAAATGATAGTAAATATTAAATTCAATTCGTAAATGTTATACTATTTTTCGAGAACGGAAAGTGAATGATTGTTTTGAAGTCTGTATAATATTTTAAATGCTTGTTGTTATAAATTGTTGCAGATACATCAAGCAATGTGATACTGACGTACATTGTCAATGTTAAAATGTACACACACTTACCATCAGAATATAAGAGGAGGAAATATAAATAAATTTGAAACTCTTGAAGGAATGCGTCGGTACATAACATTACTATTCCAGATCATAAAATAATTTCGCGAAGTGCAGAGTTGAATTTTATTCGGTTAAAGATCAGGTTCTGCACCAAGTTGTTTGAGGAGTATTGTAGTTCCTCTGCACTGTCTTCCACCCGGGCCGGTGAGTTTTCATTCAGAGCAAGCGCGGTTCGTCATTAAAGGCTGTTAGGCGGAGCCTCTCCTACAGAAATCGCCCCCAAAAGGAAATTTAAAAATATATTTATTAGTGTATTTATTAATAATGGAGTTCTGAGTTATATTGTGTAACAATTATAACAAAATTTTCTTTGTCAGTTCGTTTAATGACCGTCCGAAACGCATTTGGAGCTGTTGATAGGGAAGAGAAAAGCGTTAAGGCTCATTCACAATGCAATCACAAACATAAGCATAACACATACACATAGACATTAACATAAGCGAAGAGTTGGCGTATTCACAATGTCGAACATAAACATAGGCAAAATAAGAGTTTCTATTGGCTATGAGACATTCTAGTTTACTATTGGTTGGATATGAGAATCGATTTCGAGATTTCAAAACAAATACGACCAACACAACCACGCAGCACACGAATAGTTCGCCTATCGACTTCGATACTCGATTTTGAGTTATCGAACTGTGATTGGCTCATTCCTTGTCTGACATAAGCATAAGCACAGAAGCTTGCAAGCTCTTAAGTTAACGTCTTACGTGTTATGCTTATGCGAACGCATTGTGAATGAGTCCACTTGTAGACGTAGTCCTAACTTTTATGTTAACGTCATGCTTATGCTTATGTTTGCATTGTGAACGGCCTTTGGCTCCTACTTCATTCCGTAACGAAGCCTGCGTAAAACGAGGAGACGTGACGTCATGCATTCACTGCGCAGGCTTACTGGCGGACGAAGGCTGCAGCCAGGCCGCTTTCAAGGGTGGTGTCTAGGGTCCGTAGAAGGGTGTGCTCCCCAGATAGCGTTACTATGCAGCTCAGCGAGTAGCATTCAGCGTCAACTAGTTTTCCCAATATGCGATAGGAGCGCTACTTCCTTAAGCCTGTATCGGAAGCGCGAAGTCTACACGACCGTAGTTTTCATGTAGTCTTCGTGATCGGAAGAGATTATGTATCGAAAAGCAATGCAAAGAAATGCAGTTGCAGCCTTCCCCACTTAAAAAACCACGAGCCGCCACTGATTCCGAGGCAGTGGTTCCAATGGCTTTCTTCCCCGACTCGAAACGCATGGGAAAGGTCGCTTGCGCGTGGGTCGGGAGCTGCCGGTTTGGTGGGCGTTATGACGCGCCATTGGTCGGTTGCTTCCGCGGAGAGAAAGGCGTGCCGCACCGACCGCAGCTGCTGTTGACGGACCGGTCCGCCGCCCTTTGGGACGACCAGTGGACGGTGGACGGTCTCACATTCTGCTCACTAACCCGTTCCGTGGTGTAGTGGTCAGGTTGTCACCTTCCGCCTCTCGGCGCTGGGGTTCAAATCCCCGTGCAATTTGTCGAGGACAAAGCGGGTTCGCGGAAGTTTTCCTCGGGGTTCTCCGGTTTCCCCTGCGTCTCATTCTGTTTCGTCGTTGTTCACGTCATAAGTTCACGAACACCCATCAAAACCATTTCCTTTCAGCCCAAAGAGCTAGGATTGCATAAACATGTGATATATCTCACCACCCTGAAGCGAACGGAACTCTATAAGTCCTTTTTTCTGCTGTACCACATGAACCAACTGGGTTTGCGGTTGCACGGGCATACAAGAAATCCTTGGGATGACATTTTCCCGCCCCAGAATTTTTAATTTTATTTTGAAATTACCGACCACCGTGATGCCCGAAATCCAAAATTAATTCTCTAATTTTACTTCAAATCCTGAGAACTGGAACTCTTTCTCACTTCTAATATTAAAAGAATCGGTATTTTAACATTGAATTTATGTTATTAATTTTTTTTCCTTGCTATATTTTAATTTACTTAGACAATTTAGTTTGTAAGACAAGCTTTGAAAAGGTTTGTATTTTTGTACTAGTTCTACTATTAGTATTATTATTGACTTTCAATGTTAAATTTTAAAAAAAACGTTAATTGTGAATAGTTGTTAAAGTAAATTCCCAAATGATATAACACTCTGAAACATATTTACTGTGTTTTTATTTTTTTAAAGAGAGAAATATGATTCCATGGGTGCTGTCCTTATTTCCCTTGCATCGTGGTCAAAAACCCAACAGGGGTGCGTCAACTAGGGATGGACGATAATTAAAGAACAATCGATTAATATCTAATCGATGCTTATTTTTATTAGATTAATATACATGGATTAATTATTCCGAATTAATCGATTAATTTTTCATGTGCTTTAAATAATGAGTAAAATACATAAAAGTGTTAATTTTAATTTGTAAATTAATGTAACTTAACTTATTTCAAGAAAAGTATGAAGATATTGGGAATCATTTTCAGTTTTCTGACCTAAAGTTTATTTATTAAACTTTGTGTTAACGTCCAATTTAGTTATTATAATGAAATCAAAAAAGCATGTTCATCAACTAAAATAACGTTTTCAAATTAAACACACAAAAATGTGATACAAACGGTTTTGGCATAATAAAAAGCAACTACTTAATCGAACAAATCTCAATTCTTTTATTTTCTTCTAATAAACGACAAAATAAATAAAATATTTTTTTACAAAAACATTTTCATATAATATAAAACTCAATAACATCTTTAAATGAACAATATCAATAAAGAGGCGAGGAATTCCATTGCTGAAGTTCAAAAGTAGGATTGCTTTCATATTTTGTTCGTCTTGAAAATTAAATTTGAATTCAAATAATCGAGCCAAAAAAAATCGAAAATTAATCGATGTATTACTGTATTCGTATGTATCGATGTATATCGATACGTATACTGTATCTATGGACTACATTAATCGGTGTAAAAATAATAATTTCAGTTTTTCGATTAATCGTAGAAAATATCGATTGTTGTACTAATCGTGATGAAATCGCCCATCCCTCTCGCCAACCACGCCTACGTGCTCGCGGCCCCGCCCCCTGCCCGTGCAGCGGGCGTGGAGTGGGGTGGGGGCTGCCCTCTGGGACGTGTTTGTTCGACCCTTGTAACGTCTTTTTGATGCACCCGCCCCGGCCCTCTCCGCCCCACCCCGCCTTCCCTGCCGACGGGGCCTTTGTCGCGTGGACTTGTTTGGATAACAGCGGGCGGAGGTGCTGGAGTGCACTGGCGCTCACGAAATCAGACTGGGAAGGGGGGGGGGCAAAATACGTAGCTGGGACAGGGAACGGAACGCGGGCAGTTCACGTTTCCTGTTTCGGATCACTCTGGGAACTGGCGGTGGGAAGGAGGAGGTCTTGACTCACAGGAAAAGTTGCTATGAACCTACCGAAAATCTGTGATGATGATGATGATGATGATGATGATGGTGCTAATGATTGATCAGCTTTATTCTCGGTCTGAGTGTAGGTGAGAAGGCTGACGCCTTATTTGGCCTCCCTTTACCTGGGTAGATAGTCGCAACGGTTTGCCTTTGCCCGTCACTTTGTGAACGACGATAAATCTGACCTTCAACGTACTTCCAAAATTATCCTATCCCCATTCAATTAAGTATAACGCACGCTGTAAACGAATGCCTGATTCATCTAGTAGTTAGTAAGCCCTGATGAAGGAATTAAACATTCCGAAACGTTGGCAAACTAATGTGTTTCATTAATTGACCAATCCGTGATCAATATCCTACTACTTATTAACGGTCGATTTCTACAATGGTCTGTTTCATCTACTGGAAGTAAATAATCCAAGACCGTCGTCCGTTAACAAGAATTGAAAAATGCCGGCGGCGCTGGCCGAATTCGTTTACTACGCTCCGTGAAGTCACGAAGGTTAAGCGAATTCGAGACTCGCGGGTTCGTGGTTCGGTGACCGGCCAGGAACCCTGGGATCTAACGGCGTCCAGTCCCTGGCTGAAGGGATAAAAGACACTGACTGACTGCGACGTGACGAGACTTGACAAATATTAATTAACGGAGGATTACTCCAAAATAAAAGCACATTAGTGCAAGTGCAAAGCGCTCAACGCCCCTTAGGGGCTTGAGACGCGTTGCGTCAAGGTGTAGACGCAACAGCTGTAGCTAAACGTGACCTGTAAGTACGTTTATCCCAAGAAACTGAATTCCTTATTTATAGTTTTTTCGTCTAAGATGATGGTGTTACGAAAAGTATCGAAGAACACACTTCCGATAACAATATTACTCCGTTTGTATGTATACAAGAAGGTAAAAATGGATAATTCATGTTTCTGTTTGATGTAAATTACTTCCTTTAACAAGTTGAATAATGAGAATCCACGTTTTATGGGTACTTAAGATCGAAAAATTGCTTTAACGCAGAACATCCGTAAGTCCGTTATCCCTCTGGCCGTCATTCGTCTATCAGTTTTCCGTCTGTTCGTCTTCATCTCTTTTTCTTTAGTTCGTTTTCCTCTGCCAGTCTATGAACAACTCTAGCAGATACATGGTAAGAGGGATGTTCACCAAAATTGATACTTCCCAATCAATCTAGTTGACGTCGCACGACCTTGAATTTGAAAGAGATTTTTTTTTGAGGGGGGGCGTATTTTACATGAAGCTCATATTCAATGAAAGACATATTCAATTATTTCTCAGTAATGGCTCCCATTGATTAATTTTTTATAGGTTAGTGCGAAGCAAGTCTACGAGTATAAAAATGCCCGTTTTTCGATGATAATTCGATGATGATTTCGATGATGAATTCTCTGGTTATAAAAGTTCAATTTTTTTTCGCTGTTTTCCCACAACTACAAGATACTCTCGTGAATGTGATCTGTTTTTCCAAAAAAGATATAAGATTAGAGGTCATATACACGTTTTTCAAAATATGATTAATTTTGCACAATTTTGTGTGAAATTGAGGCAATTTTAAAGAGAGAACCCCAAAAGGCCGATTTTTTCTTTAACTTTTGTATGGATAATGCTAAATGCACTCAATAACATGATATAAAAGCCATTTTCACGTGTTCTTTTAATTTTTCAGAAATTACATAAATGTATTTTTTAATATCTCTCAAGGGCGTTAATTTTACATTACGGACTTTTTTTATTGCATTTGGGAGTGCAAGTGCTTCAAGCGTTTTATAAAGTTTCTCAGAAACTCAAAAGATGTCTGTGAAATTTAGCTCAAATATGAGCATCTGTGAAATTTTCTCGCAAACATTCTTAAATCTTATTTGAATTTTGTTATTAGGGGACCGATAAACTGAGAAAATGTGAAAATTTTCTTTTAGGCACCGATGATAGCAGCTGGGAAGAAACCTGAGCGAACGGGAAACGAAAGATTTAAGAAAATGACTACTGCGAGAAAGTCTGATCCATTCTCTAAATCACCAGATTCTTTACAAAACAAAGAATGATTGTGAAAAGCACTCTTTCTAAAATCTCGCTAATAAATTAAGTTCTTTTATTGACAAAAGAAGGTTCAATTGCAGTGAAGATAATTGAGAAAGTAGACAATTAAGAAAGACGGTGGCATAGAAAGACCCTTACGGATTAGTCATTTTTCACTATACACATGTAAGCCCTATCATTTTTTGCAAGGTAAATAGTTGATCTGTAAGAAATAATTGAGAAAATAAATTGACTGACTTCTTTGCAGATACTATGCTTTGCACAATAATAATTGTTGTTTCGTATTGTGTATTCAATCACTTCAGTTTTTAAAACTTCTTGGTTTTTTTAAATTTTAATTTCGAACCCGGAAAATTTTTTTACATCGCAAAAACATACGTTGAACGTTGAATCAAACTTTACGACTTATTGTTCATATTATATTACATCATATCTTGCTAGTAATAAATTGCGCATTGTGTTTTTCATGAATAGCGGATGTTCGTGCGTTGAGGAGAGGACGGCATGGCATTTGGAGCGCCGAAAGGACTCCCGCCTTTAATTCCCTGCCGCGCAGATTCCTTTCCAACGCTCAGAACCTAATCGCAGCAGAAATGTCGTTGGCCACCCCTACGTCAGCTAATACATACACACACACACACTGTCCGCAGTGACGAGCCGTTATCTCGTGCTGCCACCATTCATTCGCTGTACACGGGGCTGACAAGACTCCTTTCTCGGTTATGAAAGGAAAGCAGCTGGAGAATGGGAAATTTCCTAGAACACGCGTCAGCTTCGTGAGAGAGCGCGCAACACTAAAAACACGAGCGCAGCCCCACCGCGATAACTCTTCCAACCGCTTTTGAAAGAGCAGCGCGCGCTCTCGCGTTTTCCTCTGGCGGCGGAGCTTGCACCGGCCGAGCGGCGACGCCACCCGACAGAGTGGTTTCCGGGGCGGCACGTTCCCAGCCCTCGCTCCTGTGGATGAGCGGCCACGCTCCCCCACGCCCCGCAAATGTGGAATTTTGGAAGTAAATTTTCCCCCAGGAAGTGAATTGGAGAACTCTAACTATTTGGTTGATTGATTGATCTTTTCGTGTTTCCAGGCGCGTCAACTGCTTTCGTCATTAGTCCCGTTAGTGTCGTGCATGTTTTTTTTCGGGAGATGGCGGTGACTTCCCCCCTCTGGATGGCGAGATCCTGCGCCGACCGACCGTCGACTAGTGAGGTTTCCCCCTAACCAGGACTCTCCCACCAGCGGGGCACCGCCCCAGCCGGGACAAACTCGAAGCTCCCGACCGGTCTCCCGGAATGTGGTAGTGTAGTGCATGTTAGTGTGAGTGTATGTGTGTAAGGTGAGAAGATAGGACAAGGAAGAGGAAGGAAAGATCGCGCGCGGTCCGTGGCCCGTTTGGTAAGGTACCTAGCTGAAAAGCTAGTGTCGAAAATCACGCCGCTGTCAGGACTCGAACCTAGGACCTCCCGGTCAGAGGCGCTGCAATGACATCAGTTGAAGCAGTGAGCTACCGCTCCCGTTCATTAACTATTTAGGAGCTACCCTGAATGAGAAGAATGCAAGCTGAAATAAATGAAAGATTAAGAAAAGGTCAGAAAGCGTACTATGCAAACCAAAATCTATTAAAATGACAATTACTGTCAAGAGATACAAAAATTAGAATATATAAAACTCTTAATAAGACATGTGTTACATATGCTACAGAAACTTGGACACTCGCGAATAAGATATAAACCAAAATTAAAACAAAGTTATGTAAAATATATGGGTCAATTCAAGTAAATTCTGTCACCTGGAGAATAAGAACAAATCAAGAATTAGAAAACCTAATAAAAGGGGGAAGATATAATATGGCTTCAAGAATCAAATGGCTAGGTCACATTCAGAGGATGCAGATGGATTGACTCCCAAAGAAGATCATGTCATGGATGGCAACAGGTGGGCGCAAGAAAGGAAGACCAAGAACTCGGTGAATAGACGACGTGTGTCAAGATCTTCGGGTGCTACACAAGGGAGAGTGGAGAGTGATAGTGAATGACAGAAAAAAGTGGAACGGTTTAGTTGTGAAAGCCAAGACCACACAGGGTTGTAGTGCTAATGGAAGAAGAAGAGGAGAATGGAAGAAGAAGAGGAAGTGAATTTTGGTCCCTTGTTTTTGGCAGATGAGTGTCATTTTGTTTCTTCACGCCAACGGTGTAGCAGTGGGAATAGCAGTTTTTGTTATTTGTTTCCTTCATTGTTCATCTTCAAGATGAAAAAATGGAATATCCGTGTGAATTGTGTGCTTTCCTGCCTTGGATTACAGAGATTATTGATACTCGTTTCGTGTAACTATTTGGCGATTTCTCCCGTTCTGGCTACTTTTGCTTTTGACATTACGACATTATATTAGTATCTTGGCATTGATTTCAGAATTGTAGGTTGATTAGACTACATTACTAACACATGTTTATTCGGTTATTCGGTCAATTTTTGGGTATTCCGTATGACATCTCTTTCTTTCCATTCTAGAAAAAGAAAAAAATCACTACTCTTTAATTGAGTGTAAGATCCCGATTGCGGAAAAGCTTCTGGATTAATGACCCCTTGTGAGCATAAATGCAACTTTATTAACTGTGCACGTCTTCAAGAATTCAGCGGGAAATATAGTTATTCAAATTAGCGTTTTCCATTGTTCTCACGGCAGGCATTCGATTCCTTCACGACGGGTCCTAATCTATAACTGATTTGGCTTTGCAAATTGTTTTTATTACATTGGAGCGATTTTTTTTCGTACAAATTCGTGCCAAAAATGTTTATTTCCATCAGTATTCAGAATTCAACTTGAATATGGGCTCGGAAAGGTTTCCCAGAATTTAGGAAAACATACACAGAAGATACTTCTCCACATAGTACGTCACCCAGTTTTTAACTGTTTTTGATGATAAATAAATAATTTTATTTAAATAAATAAATTTTATTTAAATAAATAAAACGTGAAATAAACAAGTAATTATTTGAAGGATTATCAAAATTCTTCTAATATATCATTGCATGTAACATCCCCTTGTTTCAAATTATATGTAAACAGTAACTAAATTTCAAGAATCGATGCATAAGGTTCGATAATATCAAGTATCAATTCACCCTCCAGTGTTGGTGCAATATGAAAGCAGAATCCAATTCAGTATAACACATCATTAATACCGACCCAAAGCCTCGATACAGAAGAACTTGGGTTGAATCCTCCCGTGGTCTTGCTTTCGTCTATTTCCACTCGTGTGTGATGTGTCGCGCCGGACCTCACGAATCGGCGTGTGTCGAGCAACAACTCTCAGATGTACTCAACCACATCATGATGACCTCCTTGTGATGAAATCATGCTGATTACATTGTTGCGTTGTTGATTCTAGAAACCGATTGACACAATGTACTAAACAATTGACGTGTTTGTCATTTTTAAATTGTGTGTAGTTCCTACGTTCATTTTTTTTTATTTAAATCTGTAAATTTACAATCTGTTCAAGACAAGAACAATAAGTAAATATGCTGTTAGAAATTACAAACTTGCATGGATAGGTCACCCACTGGTGATCTTCCTTTATCTATTACATCAACAAGCACATGTTGACAAACAATTGGTGTTGATTTTATTACAGTATTATCACTATTGTCATTTTAAATCTATTTGGCAAATCAAATGGTTTGAACTTTTCAGTCTTTTGACTTCATAAACTATTGTCCAGTAAGTTTATGGCTAGTACATTATTATGGTTTTCTAGTTTGCTGACATATTTATGGCTAAAAGTTTTAATTTCTTGTTGTACTGTTGGCATGTTAAAATCATTATGTAGCACATCGTTTCGGACGTACCAGGGAGCACTAGCAATGTCTCTCAGAACCTTGATTGGAATCTCTGTATGGTTTGAATATTTGACCTGCAGGTTGAGCCCCAGAGCTGTATACAGCATGTCCAGATTTCCTACGTTCATGACTGTACGAGCCTTACAGATGTTATATTCCGATTTAAATAGAACGACTTCTGTCAAGCCATCAGCTATAAGGCGATTATCACATCGGGAGCTTGAACAGCAAAAATTGAAGTCGTAACTAAGCTTCCAATTAAATAACCGCGTCCAGCTGATGTTTCATGAGAAGTCACACTGTTTAAAGCGCAGTATAGTATCAAGTGCAAGATCTTTCCTTAAACTAGTCCGACTGAGTGAACTACAAAACATTTATTGACAGAAATCATACATGTGTTCAATTTCTTCAAAGTAAAACTCTTCTGCATGCACACACCGCTGCCAGCAGGATTTCCAGCTTTCATACGTTTCCTGTAAGGCAGCACCCGGAATGCTGTAGAATGTGGTTGAAGATGCACTCCTTTGGAGTCTGTGGGTGTATTCGGCTGGAAGTAATTCTGCAGGGAAAAAATTATATCTGTTCTTTCAAAAAACTTGGAAGTCTCGTTGAGATTATGTATCTGGATGAGGTTCAAAACTGAACGCAGATTTGCTTTCTGAAAATCATGATTGAGAAAAACGCGTTTCAGAGAGTTAATTACGAGTTCTGTGTAATTTTCTGACGCCCAGAAATCTCGAGATCCCTGGAAACAATTTCAACATTAAGCAGACAGGATTGATAGATAGCTATGAGAATTGCTAAAAGGCACGAGGTCAGTTGATTCAATCTTTTAATTTTGTAATTTATATCGTTCTTAATTACCACCCACGTTTGATCAACGTCGAGGTCGATTCAAGAATTGAGAAATTAAGCAACGAACCTTAATACTGAATTGAATTTTGTGTTAATAGATCATTGGGAACTTTTTGAAATAATGTAATCGTTGATCCTTGGAATTATGGTGTACACTCGTCTAATACCAATCCAGAAACGTACCTTATCACCTGAATAACAAAATTATAAAACATCTTGTTCAATCAAGTTTATGCATATTTAAGACTGATAGTCTGTTGTGACGTTTGTTAGCATCAACATATCCTTTGCTAGTGGTACATACTTTGTATAATGCTTTGTAGTTTTTTTTACAAAATCATAAAATAAAAATTTCCATACTTCCTTGAGACGGCTTATTATGAAAAACAAAAATAAATACGGTTATTCTATTCCAGGCAGATAGCCCGAGTTCTGTTAGAAAGTATGTTTCCAAACACAAAGTTCAAACACTTGCAGTGGATCTTCACAGTGGTGGGTCAGTCCGGAAAGACATTATCATATTGACGCCGACCGTGAGCGCCTACATTGCTTTATAAACATGACAAGTGTTGGGTACACAACCCGTGAAAGCCCCCAAAACGCGCCCCCCCGCCACGTGTAGGGAAAGAAGGCGAGAGAGGGCGAGAGAGAAAGGGAATTGAAGGCTTGCCCATGACCGTGCGGACAGCACGACCGCAGCGTGTGGCGGCGCGCCGCGGCGGCGCAACGGGTCTGGGGGGCGTGGCGCGGGCGGCGCGGGCGGCGGGGGCGACGTGGGGCCGAGGGAGGCTCACAGCTGGCGTCGCCGCCGCCGCCGCCGCCGGCGTCAGCGATTAGCGGCGGGCACGCGGCGGCGCCGCCCCGCCCCGCCCCCCCCTCCGCCCTTGCCGCCGTCGGGGCGCGCCGGGCTTTCCTCCCCGGGGTCGCTCGCTCGCGCGCGCTCGGCGTGGCGCCCCCGCCCCCGCCCCGCCCCCGACCTGCTCCTGACCCAGTGCGAACTGAGACGCCGCCGCCGCCGCCGTCGAGGGAAGGAAGCCGGGCGCCGGGGAGGGAGGGAGGGAGGGACGGAGAGGTCGAGGAGCCGCGGTCGGCCGCCCCGCCCTCGCCCCCGCCCCCGACGCCCTCGCCCCCCCGGGGCGCGTGCCGCCGCCGCGCCGCGCCGCGTCGCGCCTCCGTTTCCGCCTTCCCGGTTCCGGCGACGCCCCCACCCGCGCCCCCGCCCCGGTCGCGTACCGCGCGGCGTGGTGGAGTTCCCTCTGCAGCACGGGGTGGCCGCTCGCTTGTGGCGGCACCTGTACAATCCGCGCACGTTTTCTTGAGGCCTCGCTTCGCTGGTTGCGAGAGGAGTGGGGGGTGTGGTTATTTTCACAAAATGAATTTGATATTAAATTTGTTGTTCGCTTTTCGATGCAAAATAGTTTCTTTTA
This sequence comes from Teleogryllus oceanicus, assembly GCA_964035755.1. Taxonomy (NCBI): domain Eukaryota; kingdom Metazoa; phylum Arthropoda; class Insecta; order Orthoptera; family Gryllidae; genus Teleogryllus; species Teleogryllus oceanicus. The sequence goes on from CAXIVR010000008.1 coordinate 15,440,415, forward strand.
CACGGGAGCGAACATTTTTGGTTATCAGATTTTGTTTATAACGCTCTTTTCATCATTTACTCTTAATTCAACTATAGTGGCAAATGATTGGGGTTAGGTATTCCGGAGCTCAAGAAAACGAGCCCGTAGAATACCACGCGCGCAACCACGAGCTCGTCCTTGGTGGGGTGAGTGCTTTGCTTTCAGCTTGATGCGAAGAGAAGTCACATGATTTTTGTGACTAGCGTATCAATTCGTTTTATCATTTTAAGTAGGTACGGAATTATTCTTTATATTCAGTTGAGAAAAACTGAATAGTGTATGAATGCCAAAAACAGTGATATGAAATGAACATACTCGTTTTACCGGGACAAATTCTGTTCTCTCCCCTCAGCGCTGAAGAGATGTAATCTGCAAAGAGATCCATGACATGAGGTCTAATTTTAATTTTATCGTCGAGAGGACGTCAACCACACGATGACTGGATTGTGTGTGTCCAAAATTTTGGACAAATTTGCGCAAGATATAGCAGACCATTAAGTTTGATGATAAACCGTTGACGAGCTGAAGACGCATTCCTTAATATATTTTGCAAGTACTCATATTTACAATGCTTGGCTCTGGAAGCAGCAAGCTAAGCTCTGCAAGCTTAGATCAAAATTTGCACACGTGAGTGTAAAATTACGAAAATGCAACTAAGTATGTGATTTTTAACACAAAATTTTACTATGAATGATGCTTTTAAAATTGTGGTAGTATAGAATTATCCAAATTCCATCAGTTTAAAGAAAAATTTTGAAGTATTCGAAATGTTACCTGCGTCTAAAAGAATGTGATTCTAGATCTTATTCACTGACCACATCCTCAAATATGATTCGGCAGATTTGAATGCTAAAATAATCGTGTTCGTGACTGATCCCAGATCCGAAGAAAACAATGTCTTCTCACACTCAGACCGGCCGGGTTTGTTTGATTGTTTAGTGATTCCGAGCACGTCAACTGGCAAGGTCATTACTCCAGTAAGTGTAATGCATATTTTCATCGCAGGAAACGGCAATGATCGTCCCTCATTGGTTGGCGAGATCCGGCTCTGACTACGTCCACTTACGGAGATTTTCCTCAACCAGGTATCTCCCACCAGCTAGCACCAGCGCAACACCCCAGTCGTGACAAATTTTAAACTCCCGATTGATCTCCGGGCAAGTATGATAGTGTATTAAAAGTGATTGTATACAAGGTGTGAGGATAGGAGAAGGAAGAGGAAGGCAAGATCACGCGCGGTCCGTGGCCCATTTTGTTATGTTACTACTCGGGCATTCTTCTGGCGTTGATCGGAGAAACCACACAAAGCTACCTAGGCCCCCGGTCAGAAGCACTGCAGTGACATATGTTGATGCCTTGAGCCACTTTTCCCGATTCTGTGTGTTATTCACCGACCACCTACTCCATTGTGATTCTGCAGAAATCAATGCCAAAATAATCGTCCACGAAACTGGATTGATTTTCCGAAGAAATCAATGTTCTCGCTCTCGGGAGTGGCCGAGAGTTAGACCCACGGCGCGGCGCGGGTCAGCTTGTCACGACTGGGGCGCTGCCCTGGTGCTTGCTGGTGGGAGATACCTGGTTGAGGTAAATCCTCGCAAGTCGACGTAGGTTAGCACATTGGAATGAGCCACCGGAACGGACAGGGTATCGGACTCTCATCCCGGAGTTAGAGGGTTCAATTACGATTCAAGCCATGGAGTTTTAAGGGCGGAAAAATCCTTCGTACGCCTTTCGTCGGAGGGAAAGTAAAGCGGATTGTCCCATGTTGTAGATTTACTGTATGTAGACGATCCTCAAGCCTAAAAGAAACCTCAGAGCCATATTCAAATCATCGCTCTAGTGTTACTTTCTTTCTTCGTTAGATGGTGAAAGAGCCAAGCGAAATTTGCGTGGTCCGGCGGAGGAGCAGCCCTGATGCCCGAGTCTCTCCTCATAAGACAAGGCAGCATTGAATTGAGTTGAAATGAATTGAATTGAATCGAATTGCCCCTTTCCCCAGCGGGTAGTCGCGTACGCGCCCCGCCGCGCGCGCACCCTGTACCGCTTGCTGGCTCGCCTCCGCTAAACCGTGGCTTACCCGGCGGCCCGCCCCGCCCCGCCTGCGGTCGCCGCCGCCGCCGCCGCCGCCGTGGCCCGTCACGGGGCGGGGAAGGGCGGCGCAGGGCGGGGGCGATTGTTTACGTCCTGAAGGACCCCGCCGCCGCCGCCGCCGCCGCCGCCGCCGCCGTTTTAAGGAGGGGGCGTCTTTTTCGTTACGCTCGAATCGTCTTCTCGTGTCGCGTTCCCCTTTATTGTCGAAAGGGAAAGGAACTCGGATCGCGTGTGCGGATGCTCTGCGGTTCGGCGGGGGGTGGGGTGCGGGTGGAAGGAATTTCGGCACGATGGCCTCGGCCTTGGCTCTTGTGTGGACGTGCTAGTGTCAGACGCGACTTTAATATTCCGTATTTTCTATGCGGCACATTCTGTTTTCTCGTTCAGCCTGATTTATAAAAGAAAACTCGTGGAATGATTTCTGGATTTTTGTGGTCGGTGCTTTATTAAACCGTTATTTCCTTGCCCCTTTCATATAATAATACTTTTAATAAAGAGATACATTGAATAACTATCGGGTGTATGCTACGAATTAAGAAATAGTCAAACCGCAACAATTCAATCTTTCATTATTTATTAAAACATTGGTACCCAATGTAAACTTTCGGGAACATTTTTCCCATTTTCAGTGGGTCTGCAACAATGCGAAAGGAAATGTATAAAACATTAAAGCACGGCAGGACAATTCAGATAGTTATATCTTTGCTAACCACTGGATTCAATTTAACCACTGTTTTAACCCCAAAGAAAACTAAAATTCTACACGTAGCAGAAAAATACCACAAAATTAACATTTTGGAAAATACAGATATTTTGAAACTATTCAAAAATGTTACTTTTACTGTCCTTAATGAAGATTCCCTAATAAAAGAAGTCGCATATTAATTCTTGTTATTGACTAGCTCCTTCTACATTTCCAATCCTTCCCTCTTCTTTTTGAGCATTCACTTCTGCCATTCCATAAAAGGGCGGCGTTCTAGCTGTTTCCAGCACATTGCCTAGCTGTTGTTTTGAGTGTTATTCTCGATGCTTCGATATTCAGTAATATTCTAAAGTCATTTTTCTCTCATTAATTTTTCATACAAATATGTTTTTATATATATTTTTTTAGTCCTTTCATGTTTTAATATTTTCATTTATTTCCTTTTACATTGTTATAGACCCACTAATGATCGGAAAAGTGTTCTCAAAAGTTGACTTTGGGTACTAATGTATTAATACATAATAAAACTTTGAAAGGTTGTGGTTCGATTATTTCTTAATTCATATCATGGCAAGCCACAAGAAATTTACTGCTACCACTGAATTTATTTGATGTATATTACAATTTCCTGTTTTTCCTGCCCGTTCAATTCACTATTCGTTTTGAATTCTGTAAAGCAGTAATGCAGTTAATTCCCAGATCTTCTCAATGTGTCGATAAATTTGTTCAAGTTAAAAATTCGCATCCGAAGAAAACTTTTTAATATCTCTTTTTTAAAGTAGTTAATTCCACTTTGAAAGACTTTTATGTAAATTAGTTTTTGCAGGTTCACGCCATTAACATCAAAATGCCCTATGCTTTATTTTGTTCGCACTCGTGCTTTTTAGAGGCGAGGTTCTATATTTTAAATTAAACGAATTTATTTACATCATCACTGGAAAATGACACCATGTATCTTAATTGAAATTAAAATTTGCTCAAGAGTATTTTTAATTTTTAAAATTGATAAATCGTTCACTGTCAAGTGATTGACATTGAGGAATGACAGCACCAACGTGGGAGATAAGTTCTGCTTCCTTTGATCGACATCATAATGTCAGTATGTCAGGTTTTCGAAATAATTAATGAATATACATGCACCTGCATATGTTATTTCAAACTTTTAGAATTCGTACGTTGTAATATGCATTTAATGGCGAGAACTATCCAGCCCGTTGCAAGAGACAGAACGCGGATTTGGCCTTCCTCCAACGAATTATAAAAATACCTATAGTAAAGTAATTACTCGATCCAAAACGGTCCTCTTGCAAGTGATTGCTATCTGAACCGTTCTCCTAGTCTGAGTAGCAAAGTAATCAGGCAACAAAGTAAAAAGATATGAAAATATGGGCTGCATTGCTTCGCCAATTCCTTTTTAATTAACGGAAATATCTCTCCTCTAATTGAAATTCCTCGTGGAAAGAGAGTGGGAGATAAGCACGGGAAGGTTTGTTGTTGAACGTCTTGTCTGACCAGTCTAATGCTTTTCTGTACGTCTCTACGCGGGGAAACTAAACTCGTGTTCAGTATTTGTTTCTAGGTTTGTGCCGTGACTGGATACAACGCTAATTCATAAAGTTATATTTATACGAAAAGGAAGCCCAAAGTATGTCATTCCATGGTTATGAAATGTATGATGACCACTTGTCGAGAATCGGTGAGCGAGGGGGCTTACGCTACTAAACAGCGAATGCCAGAGCATTACCTTAAAAACGGGCCACGGATCGAGCGCGACTCTTCCTTCCTCTTCCTCGTCCTCTCCTCTCAGACACATTCACTTACTCATATTCTACTATGCATGCCGGAGACAATTCGGGAGCTTAGAGCTCGACCTCGCTGGGGCGTTGTCGCGCCGACGGAGCTCCTACATATAGAGGATTCCCGAAAACCAATGTGTAGGTTAGCGCCGAATCCTCGTTCCAAGAGGGAACCCCCACCTCCCGGAATATATCATGCACTACACTTACGGGACTAATGGCCATAGAAATTGGCACGCCTGGATACAAAATAATTAATCAAGCCACTAGACTGTCCGCTTTTCTGGACGGTAATTACTAATCTTTGAGAGCTTGGCAGGACGAAACTGTGCTTTCTATTCCCGCGTTCTGCCTAGGGGACGTTTAGTGCCTTGGGAATTCATTGCCCGCATAGTCTGCGAAATTCAGCCAGTTCCGATTGGTACGACGTTAAAAGAAGTTTCTAAGTAACTACAATGCCTCCTTGCTGCAATGACCCTCCTTGTTTGCGTAATTTATTTTCCGCGCGGACTACATTGTCGAATACCGCGTTGCAGATAACATCTGCTCTTTTATTTCTGGAATATATTGAAAGGAATGGATATTACAAGAACCTCCTTTGTTTATATAACCAATGCAGGTGCAAATTTTGAAACTGATTAAAATACTATTTCTTGCTAATTGAATGTCTTGTTACAAGGGACGCCGGAACCGTGTGATTTATTCATTTGAAGGGCTCAGCTCTTGGAAGACCTATACCACATTTTCCACAAAAATGTGTTTCTCCTTCTAACGTACTCCCCATACTTGGTGCCTGTGTAACAAATGTCGTGCACTATGAAGACATTTCTTCTTTACACTGCGAAGAGGAATGACGAATTAAATTATTTCTCAAAATGAATTCCACATCTCGTAGGAGCTTTTAAAACCAAGCCCTTTATTTATATTTCAAAAGAAGGAATCATTTGCGCAGCCTGTCATGTCATACGCGCATTCTACATCTAGAGGACCAAGGGAGTGTGACGTTCTCTGCGAAGTGTTCCGTGTGTTCACGGCAGATTTATTTATGCAGGTGTGTGCGGAGGCTGCTCCACGTGCTTGCTCGCATACCTAACCGTTGGGCCAAGATCCTGGCCGTTACTCACCCACGGACGGGTGGGCCACGAGAGACGATAGGATGCGTCTCTCCTTTGCAATTATCCTTTACGAGCGTCTTCTTTTGGCAGTGGATATTTACATGCGCGGTTTTATACTATGCTTTATTTGCGTTATGAATCTAATTATTTTTAATTAACTTGATTTAATAAATGTTAGTAACAACGTGAATGAACAGCGTGAATGCAGCGCCTCACGACTCGAGCGTAATGGGGATCAGGATGTCCAGAAATTGACCGTACCCAACTGCTTTCATCAGTGATTTTTAATCATTTTTCTTCATTTCTCGTTCTTTTTTATTGATTGATTCCGGGCACGACTGCTAGTCACGTAAGTGATGGTTTTCCTCGGGAGGCTATGGTGATTTTTTTTCCGCTGGATGGCGAGATCCGGCACTGATATCCTGGTTGCTAACGGGTTTTCCCCAACCAGGAGGGAAAAAGCTCTAAGTTCTAACCGGGACAAGCTCTAAGCTCCCGACTGTTCTCTCGACATGTTTGGTAGTGTAGCGCATGTAAGTGTATGTAAGTAAAGGATAGGACAAGAAAGGGGAAGGAAAGATCGCACGCCGTCCGTGGCCCGTTTGTTAGGTTAATGCTCCGGCATTCGCTTGATGTTGATCGGAGAAACCACGGAAAACTACCGATCAGAGCAGCTGGCCACTAGAATTCTTCCCCAGACAGCGACTGAATTTGACCTAGCTTTTATAGCGCGTGTCAAAAATCCTTCCAGCTTTGGCACTCGAACCTCCCGGTGAGAGGCACTGCAGAGGCATCAGTTGATGCCCTGAGCCACCTCTCCCGGTATCATTTATCGGGGAATGCTGTAGAAGCGCTCTAGAATAGAAGACACAGACCCACGATTTTTTCTTCGCATTCCGTTTCCATCATTATGATCATCATATCATCTGCCCGAATCTGGACTTCCAAAACGCTAGGAGAAAGAAAGGCTCATTTTCAACACCCATAACTTGTGAAGACCTATATTAAACTTATTGACGCAAATGGCTCCGGTAGGCACAACTCGATGGAAGACAAAGATGACCCGCCAGAATATTTAAATCATCGCTCAGTTCAAGCTTCCCTCGTAGCAATGGTGTCTCCTCACTCTGGAGCTGGGGCGTTGGCAATGAAGCCTTGAGCTCCGCACTACTCTTTCGCAAACATATGTAGAGTACAATTGAATTATATAAACAAAATCCTGGTTCATTTTAAATTATAATAATGGAAGAATGAGGGAATGGTAGTCGCAAAATAACAACAATGAGGGTGTTGTAGTTTCTATTTATTTATTTATTTAGTCAAAAACTGTATGTGATGTTAGGGGGAGAAAATCATCTGCGCACGCTTCTTTGAGCTTCAGAATCGCTTCCCAACAATTTACCTATTAATAGTTGAAAGATGAAAAATAATATAACGATGATGATAATAAAATAATAATAATAATAATAATAATAATAATAATAACAAAACAACAACAACAACAACAACAACAACATACATACAATAACAACAACAACAACAACAACAACAACAACAACAACAACAAACAACAACAACAACAACAACAACAACAACAACAACAACAACAACAACAACAACAACAACAACAACAACAACAACAACAACAACTTTAAAAAGCGAGAGATTAACATTTCAAAAACTAGATATTTTCGTTTCCGAATTGTAGAAAACTTATTTGTAAGGGTAAATGCAAAGATTGGAATAGCAAAGGAATGCAGAGACTTTCTAATGCAAAGATTGGAATAATACATTTTAAAGTATTTAAAAATACATGCTCGACGTTTCGTTTCCTTCGTCGGTTGTCGTTTTAAAAATTAAATTCTGAAATATTACTATGTTAGGACATGGTCTTCCTTTATTTATTACTTGTTTCTTTTCTTCATACGAGAGGGAAGAAAAGCAATTATTTGAAAACTTTTCAACCACTTTTTCACTATCCATTTCAAAGTAACACTAATTTCATGAGTATTACTAAACGCTGCAGCGCGCAACGGATAATATCCCAATCACGGACGCTACCTCACTGAAAGACCGTTGAATCGAGATCCAACGCCTTCGCGCGCTTCGTCCTTGAGTGGGGGGACGTCGCGCGCATGCGCGCCGCCACTCGATCCGCCTGAAGACGTTGGAGGCATTCGCCAACAGCCTGGGCTGCGCTCGCACATTGCCTGCGTTGCGTAGACGTGATGGTGCCGATCGCACGTAGACCGAATAAATAAAAAATCTAAATGAACTCGAAGGAAAAAATATATTTTCTTGGGCGTTGTCACAAAACTGCCATCCATTGAAAATGCCACTCGTTACTTGGTTGCCAATGTCTAGTCTAGTTCTTTTCATAAGGTAGGTTACTATTTTATTGCAAATATTAAGGGTCGTAAGTTTGTTGTTTTGTGTGGCTCAAGTCAGTGCAAAGCTTACATTTTTAATGCCTATTCCATTCGCATTTAATATTCTCCCCTGAGGAATGGGTCCCATCGCCATGGCCCCATCAATGCTTTTTAGTCGCAGGAGCAGAATCACATAGAAGTGTCAGAATGGTTCTCCAATGTGGCCTGCAGCAACAAAACTGCTCCTGGCGAGTGCTGCTTGGACAGAAACATTTGGCTCTTTGAAACGGCACCTCAATACTGAAATTTCTTTCCTGGTTGCATGATGTTAGCTGTGTCGCAAGTACTGATACACTGAATACGATAGTACAGTCATGACATTAGGTATGAGAAATTGCGATTAACTACAAATATTTGCATTTTTTTCAAAAATCGCAACTCTTTAATTTTGTTTGTAATTTTTTCAGACTTATTGGGGATCTAACGAACGATTGACACCTTTTTACACGATCGGAGATTGTTTAATTTTTGTCAATGTATACGTGTATTTGAAATCATTGATATAGATTTAATTTCTAACAAATTATAGCAAAAGAAATTATTTTGCTACACACGTTCTTCGAAAAAAACTGGGTTACGCCAGCTGATGAATGGTAAATGAATGATAAAACCATGGTCAAATGTGAACGATAAAACCATGATTTGGGGAGTAATTAATAGGAAATTAAAAAGTTAAAATTGAATATAAGTCAATTTTTGTCCTTTTTCATGAAATGGTATTTGGAAGCCCTCTTTCTCCTTCCTTTCCATCCCTCTTCTCCTACCTCTTAACAGAGTTTGAACCATTGTTGCTACCGTTCGGTGGCGACCGTTTGATCTGCGAAACTATGCGACCGTTATGCCGAAAGTGTTTTTGCGCTGGTTTTAATTAATTATATTGGGTTTCTTTAAAATGGTAAGCCGTCACAAACATCGAGTGCTTACAATATTATTCATTGTATTTCATTTCATTTTTATCTATTTTTCATAGTATCTTTTACCTTATCTTGCACCTATTTTCAACGCCAGCAACATTTATTTAGTTCAGTGTTCGCAAAATTTTGCAGGTATGTTCTTTGCCTACTGATTTGTAGCCTGAAGATGAGAAAAAATCCTCGAAACGTTGCAAAACACTATGTAAAAAATTAATAAAAACTTCAAGTTGTCTTGCTCTAAAGTAATGTTTATCTCCAAATAATTTTGTAAATTGTTGTGTTAAGAAAACTCCAATATAAAACGAAAGTATCTTCCGACCTAGTGAATAATATGTGACAGACCTCATATGTTGTATACGTCATGTGTTAAAAATTATGCCACTACTTTTATCTAAGGCGTCATAGTGCCTCGGCCAGCTTGATGGATCTTCACGGAACACATCGATCGATCCCGTGAAAAAGAGACCGTATGGTACTGAGAGGGAAAAATTGTCTGGAGGACAACACAGAGGCCACACTCTTTCTAAACCTGTTATTACAAGCACAGGACGCATTCATTGCTCTTTTCTTCTGTACTTCGTGCAACGAACAGCTTCTAACCTGGAACATCGCCTCAGAACGGCATCCAGTAGAACACGCATACCACCATTCTTACTACATACGACCATGGACAATAAGCAACCATCTTCATGAAGTGCAAAAGGTAGTTTAAGGTTTTAATGCGGAAGGCAGTGAGGATCTGGCAGGCGAACGGGTCGAGAGAGAGAGAGAGAGAGAGAGAGAGAGAGAGAGAGAGAGAGGGTGTGTGTGTGTGTGATGCAGGGAGGGGAGAGGGGGATGCAGGGAGGGGAGAGGAGAGGGAGGGAGCGGACGAGCGCCAGGGAAGTCGTTTGCTTCCTTCCGCCCTCTGGCCCGGCCGTTTCCGGAGAATCATGAGACCTCTCGGAAAAATGGCGGCAAGCACGAATGTTGAGTTGGTCCGCGAGGAAAACTTTTTTATTTTTATATCTAGTATTCCTTACGCCTCTCCCACATGACCGTCCGGAGGCAATTACTTATCAAGCCGGGAGTTTTCAGAAACTTTGACCTGCGAGAAGGCTTGCTTTTCATGAACACGTACCGAAAAACATTGTTCAGCGGTGGTTTTACAACCGTGTTCTATGTCGCTAATTTGCGGTGTTACAGACCATGTTTCAACGGCACTTATGTAATAAATTCTAAAAATTGTGATATATAGTGAAAAATAAAATAAATAAATTTTGACTTTCCGGACGTAAATGCTTTGCGCGTTCGATTTGCTCGTATACGTATAATAATAAAATAATAATAATAATAATAATAATAATAATAATAATAATCACTGCAAAATCGATCTTTATGCTTATCCCACCTGCTGTAATGGACGACTTAAAATTATTCAGCACCACAAGAGAAAAGCTTAATCATTTGCTTGACACTACTGCAAAATTTAGCAATGATATTGGAATGCATTTTGGCGTTTAAAAATGTAAGATAAATGCTCTGCGGAAAGGAAAGTGGCAACATCCAATGGATTACACCCTTGGAGAAGGAAATGTTAAACAAGAACGAATTCATGCCATGAATCCTGAGTAATATTACAAATATCTTGGATATTTACAAAGCTCATATTGTTGACCAAAAAAATTACAAAATATAACATTACCTAGGAATTAAATACTCATCTGTATAAAATTCGAAAACTAAACTCAAGTGCTGACAGGAAAATTAAGGCTATAAATACCTATGTAATTCCAGTGCTGACCTACATCTTTGGAATTGTCAGATGGACACAAACCGAACTAGATGCATTTAATGCAAATTGCAGAGTACTTTGTACCAGATTTAGATGTCACCACTCTAAAAGCGCAGTTGAGAGATTTCATCTATCTAGATCTCACCAACAACTGGAGGGACTGCGTCAGTACTTTCACGAAAAAGCTAATGGAAGCAAGATACATCGGATTGTAACATACATTGACCGGAAAATCGCACCATTGAATTTGTCTGACGAAAAACTGAATCTGCAAAAGCAAATCCAGACCAATGAAATGAAAATCAGCAACTGGAAAGAGAAGCAACTTCATGGACGCTACCCATACCAGATAGAGGGAGAACTGATGACACCGTAGGTCGTCAATTAAATGGCTGTACTTGGAGAACTTTTGCTGAAACAGAGGGTTTCATGGTAGCTATTCAGGACCAAGTAGAATCAACTAAAAATCTCCGTAAATTTATCCTCAAAGACACTAACGTTCGTGAGGACAAATGTCGGCTAAGTGGAGAACATAGAGAAAATATAGACCACATTATCAGTGGATGCAGCTCTCGAGCGTCCTCAGAATATACAAAACGACATGACGACGTTTGTAAAGTGGTTTATCAGCAACTATGCCGCAATAATAACTTTTGACCGGTAACCGAACACCATACTATAAGTACACACCCAACCAGTCATTGACACAAATAATCACAAAATGCACTGGAACAGGTCCATCATAAGAGATAGGTCTGTATTATCTAATATACCGGACATTGTATGGTATGACGAGAAAAACAAAAGGTGTATCTGATTGATGTCGCGGTCCCGCTAGTTCACAACTAGACACATGTAACATCGTGAGGAAGTTTCTGAACATTGATGGTTGATCCAGTGGTGATTATGAGAGTTGGAATGTGCATCTCTTGTTCATGGTAACGAGATGGTTAAAATGTGATAGTGATAATAATAATAATGATAATAATGATAATAATAATAATAATAATAATAATAATAATACAACTAGCGTACCCGTGCGAGAAGTCTCGCATGTTAAACCCCACCCTCTTCACTATTTTGCCATTTCCATATTAAGCCTGTAATTTGTTTAAAGTCCCTCCTATCTTCCGTCTATATGCCTTCTTGTAATTGATAATAAAATACACGCCTCTCAATACGAAATATTCTGATTTGACGTTATTACTGAGACTATGTACTTCATTCGTGTAAAATAGCAAGTATTTTTTTAAATTTATTTTGCGTCAAAAAACAGTTAAAACTGTGTATGACGTGCTAGCTGTGTATGACGTGGGAGAAGTGAATATCAAGTAATTAGTTTAATTTGACATAGAGTTGCAGTTTATACAGGCTCTGAACAGGTGGGGTAGAATTGAGAAGCGGCCAAAATGTAATAGAATGTTCAAAAAGATCTCGTCCCGTTGATTTCGAAGCGAGGAACGTTTCTTTGAGGCCTTGGTCTGAAAATTTTAGTTTTAACCCAAAACGCTTAGTTTAGGAGTTAATTAACGATGTAGCTGCCCGAGTGTTGGGGGTTGCATTTGACATGAATATTTAGATGTTTTTTAAACAAATCCTTCATATTTTTAAAGTCAAAAGGTAATTCCTCGCCTCTCACTGAAATTACCTTTCTTTAGGGACCTCATTTATAAAGATTGGTTGCGTGATTTTAAAGATTGGTTGCGTGTGAGATCCGCAAAAGTATGTAAACTACTGAAATAGTACAGGAGGCGATAATAATAATAATAATAATAATAATAAATAATAATAATAATAATAAATAATAAAAAAATAATAATAATAATAATAATAATAATATTTAAAACACCTAAGGTTTTTGTTTAGAAAGAAATTTTGGCATTCGACTCAACCCAATTTCATCATTTTTACATTAAAAGAAAGATTTTATTCTCCAGATGTGTATCACTAGTATTATAATTTTAATTTTTAATACAATTAATGTATATTTTTATAAATTTTAATATTTAATTAATATTATATACATTTATAATATATTTAATACAATTAAATATAATTACAAGTTTTTAATTAAGTTCTTAATAACTATCACCAATAGTAAATAATCATTTGTACACAGCAATGTTTAAACAAATTTTTTTGCCGTACTTTCATACAAAATTAAGCGAAAAGTATTCAAATTTTCGATTGTCATGACCTTATTGAAAATCTATCTTTATTTTGATAATAATTATGAAATAAGATTTAAAAGAGAAAATTATTCTAGTTGTAGGAAGAACGAACAAATTTTGAAAAATCTTCCTTCAGATTATCGAACATCACATAAATTCTCCAAGGGCCTTCATGTAAAGTACCCTCGGAATGAAAATATTTATTTCAAACTCAAGGGATCACATCAGTAAGATCGATTGGGGAATATCAATTTTGGAGAAAATTGGCTGAACTGTTTAGCCGCTAGCGTTGTTCACAGAGGGACAGATGAACGGACGGACGGACGGACGAACGGACATTTTGCCGTCATTCAATTTTTCGGTATCAAGGACTCACAATACATGGATTCTGACTACACCAAGTGCTAGAGGAATTTTATTCTAAATTTAGCAACTGGATTTGCATATACTTTTTCGTTACCAGGGCCCTTAATAAGAAGTTTCTGCCGAAAAGTATATTGGACAGTGGCGCTCAAGTGCTTTGACAGGTTACTACTGCACTCTCAAAAAGCACGTTCATGAAGAAAATGCTCAGTTAACCCCTTTTATGTTTTACATTTTTAATTCCGTCATCCAATCAATATCGTTCTTGTGGTAGAAAAAAGTTTAATTTTGTAGACCAATGTAATCGTGTTAATTACGGGAAAACTTTAGAAAACAATAATTTGGATAAATGTTTCGTGCAGCAAGTTGTAGAACAGAACGACTTCCTGACAAGTGAGAAAGTTATCCTTGTACTTTCATCTGTTGGAAAAAAAGTAGCCCCAATTTTGCGGTCAGTTGCAGATTATGGCGGAAGAAATCGTACCGGTTTCCTGTGCTTTCAACATTAGAAGTTCACTTAATTTAAAGTTATGCGACTTTTATTCGTGTACCCAAAGGGAAGTTGCTCCCTCTTCTACTTTGTAGGAAAGTAGTTTCAACAACCATTTTCCCTCCACCTTTTTCGACATACCAAGGACATGTCAAGGACGACATAGTATTTAAAATTTTAACGTTTTTACTTTTCCTCGAATTTGACTTTTCTCTTTCCATTACCCCTTTCTTGCCTTGAGTTCGCACTGTTCGATCCACCTTTTTCGCATACCAAGGACATGTCAATACGACATAGTATTTAAAATTTTAACGTTTATTCTGTTTTTCCAGGGTTGCAGGTTTACTTTTCCTCGAAGTTTGACTTTTCTCTTACCATTACCCTTTCTTGCTCTGAGCCTTTTCTTGTTCGATCCGTGTCGCCGATCTTTGTGGAAACAACTAGTAATTAGCAGGAAGCAGGTTGTACGGGTTATTACTCGTTGTTGTTTCCTTTTTACGAAATTAATTTGATACTTTTAAAAATATACATTTCACCGTTCTGCTCTTTTTGACGCTAATAGCGGAATGACAATTTCGCTTAAAATTGTGCGATTTTCCAGGAAATTAGTATTATCTTGAATCAATTTCGTAATATCCAAAATCGAATACTTCGCAATATGAGAACATTTCACCGTAGAGAACATTAGAATTATTATTTTAACAGATGAACTATCATGAATTTCGCTCGGTGTTTCCAGCGTCCCATAGCAACGTGCATAACAGCAGTCGATAAAGAACCCAGTTCATTTAATCGTGCTCCGCACATCCGTGAAAGCGCGTGGAACGACGCCGTAGCCACGCGTTGCCGGAGCGCGCTAGCCAATGAAACTATTGCATTATAACGGGGCCAATCGCAAATTAGCACCGCGAGCTCGTAAAGTACGCGTGCTCTCGCAAATGGGAACGCATGCACTTCGTTAATGCGCGGCCTCCATCGATTACTGTCTTGGGAGAGGCGTTGGAAAACGTGGGCGGGAACAGAATGCAGTCGACTCCGGTTATACTGAACTTCTGGGGACTAACAGTTTTGGTTCACTATATCCGATGATGTCAAAGTTAAATAGAATTTCCCCACAATGATTGGTTTTGTTAATATAGAGATACAGAAAACTTCATTAACTGCACGAACTGAAAGGTTCAATACTTTATTTGTTATTAAAAAATCAATTATTTTCAGTTGTGTTGCTTCTTACATTTTTCATTATAAATTTCTCTAGATCCTTCCCGGTCTTCAGTTTCTCTAGATCGAAATGCGGTCTTGAAATCTTTCAATGCCTCTTGCACTGTTAGAATACCGTCTCACTCTCCGAAAGCCCTTCAACTCGCCTAATTGCATACGTGATTAAATTAATTTCCAGGTCTTAGTTCCTAGGTTCACTGTAGCCGAGGTTCAGGTTCATTATAAACGTATCTTTTTATGCTTATTTGTAATGTAAGTGAAACGGTACCAATGACTTATGTTCACTATAACCGATGGTTCACTATAACCGAGTTCACTATAACCGGAGCCCCTGGTATGGCGCAGGGGTACTCCTGCGTATGGTATCCGAATTCAGCCTATGAGCTTCAGACACCAGTTTGCGTCACAATATTTGTGGGAATTTTAAATGTAGTACTCTCAATGAAAAATCCAGTTAGTTATTTAAACATTTTTTATCGGTAAGGGAAACATTTCCGGTTTGATACTTTGGTACCAAACGTTTGCGATTACGTTACGTTTACTTTCATGTTTCGATGCGAATTAGTCTCGAGATAAGCTCCGGGAATCCTGCACCGGGATGTCGCCGAAGCCACCAAGGCCATTTCTCCCGATGTAATGCTTCTTGTGGAGGGGGGAAAGACTATCACATTCATTTGCCAATGTGTCTGCTAACAAACGTACCTTGTCCCTGGCTTACACTCAACATACACGCGCCCACCAGTAGTGCGAACGCGTCCAACGTCACCACACTTGATCCGAAATGGCGGACCATTGACCTTGAGTATCAAACGGACACATGCAGGTTACCGGATTACTGTGGGCAGTTTTGAGTTCTGTCCCATTCCGTCCATTACCTTCCCTCTCAGACGCTGCGTCGTCGAAGTGAACGTCTCGAGACCCGAACTAGTGATGCGACATCGACAACCCAACTCGTGTCTCAAACTCATGTCGAAAATAAAACATCTATCGATCTTTGAAAGCTGGTTTAGTGATCTCTAACTTTAAATCGTTGCAACAAAATTTTAGCAGTGGCTGTATATTAACTTATTAAAATTTAGCAAAACGGAATTAAAAATCGCCTATGTGCGAAATACGAGGAGAGAAAATACCAGGAGGGTCAAAATCATATCGGGTGAAAGGGGGGGTCTTTTGGATGGAGGCAGTATAAAACCGCGTTCGTGTGCTTTCAACACATAAACAATGTTACCATCGGTTATTATTTCATATTTTAACTTGTACAACATTGTGATTATGAGAATTTTTCATCCACGAACAAAACATCAAAAAGCCTGAAGCACAAGACATCGATGTTCGAGAAACATCGAGCACAAGACATCGATGTTCGAGAAACATCGATGTTCGAGAAAAATCGATGTTCGAGAAACATCGATGTTCGAGAAACATCGAGCACAAGACATCTATTTTCAAAAACATAGTCTTTCATACATCGATGTTCGAAAACATCGTCTTTCATACAGCGATGTTCGAAAACATCGTCTTTCATACAGCGATGTTCGAAAAACATCGTCTTTCATACATCGATGTTCGAAAAACATCGTCTTTCATGCATCGATGTTCGAAAAACATCGTCTTTCATGCATCGATGTTCGAAAAACATCGTCTTTCATGCATCGATGTTCGAAAAACATCGTCTTTCATGCATCGATGTTCGAAAAACATCGTCTTTCATACATCGATGTTTGAAACATGGGTATGTATGTTTTAGAAAGATCAGCGTGGATGTGTCCGGAAGTGCGGCGCTGCGGGGCGCGCAAGTGGGGCAGGCGCGTAACGGCGTGGATGTAACGGGGGCGCTGTCAGATCGCCCGGGGAGGAAGAGCCTGCAGAACCTCCCGCCCGCCGCCTGCGGAACGACGCTGTTTTGCACTTGTTAACGGGCAGACGTTCCACCGCTTTGTCTCTTCCCGCGCGGTTTGTCGCGCTTCTATTTTCCTTTTTCTTCTCCTGTGGGGCTGGCGTGTTAACGAGAATGTAGAAGTGTGAGTTGTTATGAGTTTGTAGATAGTATTTTGATATGATTGGGCTGTTTTAATACAGGACTCAACTAGCGGTAACTATAAGATTTATGCCTTTTGAAATGAAGGGTTTATATTTAATGAGTGTTTCTAACTTGTGGTCGAAGATAGGATTACTTGAAGCCTCTTTCTCCTACATAATGAACAAATAAGAAAATACGTTCCTGGGCAAGTGTTTTGCAGTGGTCAAGTTTTTAAGTGGATTGCAGTTGCCTTTCCTAACAGGGAAGAAGTCTTAATGCTTCTTGATATTTGCCTGCATCAGTGCTTCTCTATGAGCCGTCCCCGCACCCTTAAATCACTTATGATACTCTTCACGGCACTCTGCAAGAAAAACAGTTTTAAAGATTGACTCACTTTCATAATAGTTATATAGACATTGAATACTTTATCATTGTAGAATTTCTGAACTGTCAACATTTAATCATGTAAAAATGAACGTAATTGGAACTAATGAATTAAAGAAAACTGCATTAAACATTAAGCTGGCAAGTTATAACAATCCGGGTGGATTGACTTTTATATTTGCGACAGCAAATGAAGAAATGTAGATCGCTAAACACTAGTGAGTTCGATTCCAGTCAATGGCCAACTGCCAACATTAATTAACTGGATCGGACGATCCCACTACCTGGATAAGAAATGTAGTGACCTTCTGCTCTGATTAGTCGTTTTCGCGACCTCTACCAATAAGTTTGAAGACGATGCCCAAGTAGACTGTGTAGCAACAGGACCGAAATTCACATGACCCTTCCACTCCCATCACGTCTTTAAACGCGCACGGTAGGCGGATACCGTATAGCTATGTTATTCATTTCTCATGATGTCGAAAGATATCGAAGGTCTGCAAGTATGCGGAGGTTACCTAGAGGTTGAATTGATCGGAAAGGTAGAAAGAAACGGAGTTAGAAAAAATCCTGCTGAGCGAATACGTGAATTTGATAATGGGTTATTGCTTTTGCAGCATCTCCCTCCGAACGTTCTATTCCTCCATCTCTCTTGAAGAAAATGATTAAAGAAAAAATATTTTCGAAGCGGTAGAAGAGAGGAAAAGGTACGGAACCAACGGAGATACCAAATGTTTAAAGATGTCTGTCCTGTTATAAATTCATCCCTTTCAAAACTGATCATTACGTAAGTTATATTACTAATTTCGTACATACGCATAGATTGATGGAAAAGTGCATAGTCCTGGCGGAGTAATAGGTATTAATTGTTTCTTTAGATAGGTAGGTACTCCGTAAAAATACAGAAACATGTATAATACAAATTTCGTATATATGGATAAATTAAGAAAAATAAGCAACCTCTGCCATGTGAAAGGTGTGTGGTTCATTTGATATGCAGGACGATTGAAAATGCAAAAATAATTTAATAGTTTCATTTTAGTGAAAAATGCAAATGAATTTCTTAATTCGCAATTTCTCATATCTGATGTTACGCGTAAATTCATTTATTTTCTTAAGTGGTCGATTGCACTTCGAACTTTTTGGATTCCTGGAGTACATTCCAGGACCTACTTTCACCTCTGCATTCTGGAACGAATCCAAGATGTGAACGACTCGCTCGTGCTTTCATCGTTTCCTCACGGATCTGAGTAGCATTACCGTATCATCGTTCGCCGTAGACGTCAGAAAAGCGTTATCACGATGAGGTGAGCACGCTGTATTATGGAAGTCTAAAGAGTTACTTTCCTCGATTTGTGGTACGCTGTACTACAGACTTGTTGGATGTAATGAAGGAGAAATTCTTCGAGGTGAGATTCTCTCTTCCACAGGAATTTCTATTACAATGAGTGATAGAAAGTACAGTTTTCCATCACAAAGATAGGGAATACACACTTCTAAGACAGTGAAGATCAAAGTGTTTTTGGTTGCTAGTTGCAAAACCTTTATGTATTTGGTAATTATTTTGCAGCTCTGCGTCACATTATTACATGAATAATTATCTCTTATAAGCAATAGTAGAAAGACGTATTCGATCTACTTAGGGTTTAGCACCATAAGGGGAATATTTCTAAAACACTAAAAATATACATTACATATCATACTAAAATAAAACTGTTTCCCTTACAATAGCACAACGTTTTCCGCGTTTATTCTAACTTTGGCAACTTTCAAAAATTCAGAGGATTAATCGAAAATGATATCTACGCCATTGTTTTAAGTGCTAGGTATGTTGGGTATGCTATTTCATCCGTAAAAAAATTGGTTCCGTTTTTGAGAAATGTTTTATGATTTGCATTAAATTCATGGCGAAATTACAAAAAATGCGACAAAAATCTCTATTATCAAAACTATACTTCTGCAATGTTAATTATTTGTAAATTTCCAAAATACATCGTTCGTCGAAAGTGGGAACAGAACCATTTTTTACTGTCCATTAATACACACGAGAAGAAAATTTAAAGGAAAAAAATGGAGCCGTTTTTTGAGATAATAATATTTTAAAAATTGCCTTACGCGAACACTACTCGTAGTTACGAAAATTGTGTATAGCTTACTTTGATTTCTACCTTACAACAACCAATTTTATTAAGTTTTTTTTTATTTTCAATATTATCATTTCAGGAAGTCGCTGAAAAAATTCCAACTTTTGTATTTTTCGAAAATTCGAAGTTAGTGAAAATTCATTATGTGTATTTCACTCTCTTCTTATAAGAAATTTAAAGAAAAAAAATGTGATGCCATTTTTGGAGAAAAGTTTGAAAATGATTCCGGGGCTTCGTGTTAAGTACCTTTAATTCTTTCCAAAATCGAAGGGCTTTGAGTTGGGACAGATGGACCGGGAAATATTAATTTTGAAAAAACTCCTACAAATACTATAGGAGCAGAGACGGAGAGACGGACGGACGTTTTGGAAAAAAAGAGAAAAAAATACTTTTCTGTGTAAAGAGACCTCAAAAGGTATATTCCATTAAAATCTCAAAACGACCTTCCTCAGCATTAGGTAACATCTCTATAATGCGTCGTATTACTGATACAAATACTGGTATTTCTAGGAATAACGTATGTATGTAGGTACGTATGCATACCAGAAAGTAAAACCGATACAACGAAACCCGCCAAACACAAATACTTTCGCAGATACATCTTAATTTTAATATTAACAATGAAAATACGTATATCCGTACTGTTTTCGTACGTACCTCCGAACAAATTGCACTTTACGTATACGAATCTTAAGACACGCTACCCAACACTGACACATTACATTTACTTACATAACTATACGCATTACATACACTGACACATTACATTACGCTACATAACTATACGCATGTACTCCATCCAGTCCACGCTCCCCTACTCTCGTACACAATTATACCTATGTGCATAATGCCATGAACCAAATTGCAAATTCTTTCCGCTTTTGAAGTATAATTAAACAAGTCTAGTCTTGGGATAATTCCACATAGGATAGCAAATATTTTACGCGTCATCTTTCTGATTCTGAAATATTAATTACAGGCCATTCTAATTATCCCTGAAGTCGTAAATTCAGTACTCTCAATTGTAGCCAGTATGTTGTCCACTCTCCATGATTACTTTGCAAGACAAATATTGGAACAATAATTGTATTCCGCTATCAACGGCTTCAAATTGCTTATTAAACTTTTGTCTTTGCTTGTTGAGAATGGAATGTTTCTTTAAATTAGATGTAAGAATAATATGGTACAAATTCCAATTAAATAGGAGTTAAATATGAGTTTGTTAACAAGACAATGTAATATGAAAATGGTTCGATATAATAAATTTCGCGTAAAATTGTAATAGAAATTTTTTTAAAAAAAATCATCCTATTAAGAAAAATAATAGTTTTGCTTCAGAATAAACATTTCGCCAAGAGTTAATTTTTCGGCTTCTCGTATTAAATTTTCGTCTTTCTATTTCCTTTTATACGATTATCTCTACATATACTGTTGTACATACGCTGTATATATGTTGTGTATACTGTTGTCTCAACATATACTGTTGTAAAGTGTTGTCATGTTCCTGCAGAATGAAGATGCAATACAAAATAAATTGGTAAAATTACACGCCAAAGAGAGAAGATGAATCTATTGAAATGTGTTCGTGGGGCGTATAGTTTTTACATTTTGACTGTAAGGTAAATTTGCTATCGTTCAACCTGTTTACTTTCTCATATATCTACTATATGCCGTATAAGATACATATTGAGAAATCAGTGTAATTCTGCGGTGAAAACTAAGTTTTTTTTACAGAAAAAACTCGTTTTGCGGCTCTCTAATAACGAAAAAAAGAAATTGTTTTGCCCCTGTGTGTAGTAAATTAGTTTCTAATACGCAGCGTCATCAGAATCTGCATTTTGTGGTTCCTTAAAACTGAAGAAACTGTTTACCTATTATTTGTTAGTGTGATAGTGTGTTTTTTTTTGTGTATTATTGACCAACGTTTTGTTAAATTTTGAAAAAGTTCAGGATGCATTAACGCTCTCCTAAAATTCCGGAAAATAAAAGGACGTCCGATACCTGAGGAAAACTGTCTTACTTACTGAAGGATACTTTTATTGACAATTTCTAAATCGGGGGTGAACAAATGTCAGTGAACCGGATGAAGCTCTCTCTCTCCTCCACTTCTACTCGCGACTCCATTGTTATTTCACATTACAACGGGTTTCCATGTCGATGTAATTAGTGTCGCTACATTGTACTCTGTCGTTATATCTCCTATTACTGTAAAACTTTTTCTCAAAATGTGTGTCCCTTTGATGCCCTACCGAGAACAAGACACTGAGTGATAATGTGGTTATGAACGTTAAAATTAATGTCTGTGGTTAGAAAATTTCAGTCAGCTTAAAGTTACATTTTGTGCATTACGTTGTTTTACGTGTGATAAAAGTAGGTCCTAATATTTTACAGAAGCTCGTTCATTGTTTCATATGTCTCTTTGTTCACATGCTTGTAGGTTCGACAAATGTACTACTTCATTAAACGAACAGTAAGAGTAAGCAATCGGCTTTAAATCTGGGCATACATAGCATGAATCTTAACATGTGTTTTAAATTATTTCACTTTTGTGAAAATACCAACCATGCAACGAAACACTTTAATGTGAATGAAGGTTTTTCTATAAATTAATTTTGTCGACATAAATTCAGAAAGATAAAGTTGAAGTTCTCGTTTTGTTGCAGATACCTCTCATTCATATATTGTTAGAACCTGCCAAACCAGAGAGTCTAAAATACGGTGATATGGTGTGAGATCCACAATAACTTCTATTTAATTGCATATTGGATAATTCGAAGAAAAGAGGGTCCACTTCATAATTAATATTTAAATTAATAAAAACATCTTTACAGATCATTTTCAAGCATTGTTTTGTGACATCTCTGTCAACTGGTAAACCTACGTACTGGTCCACAGACCCACATAAAATCCCAGATACCTTCTAATTAAAGAATGTTACCACTAGTTGAGATCATTCTCCAATAATTCTAACAGTACTTGTCTGTTTGATTAAACACAAGCCAAACCAGTATTAGTTAATAATCAGACGGATTGGGAATTCTTTAATCAATGTTCAGAAGAGAAACTCAATATCCATATTACATTAAAGACTAATGAAAATAGATAACTATCTGGAAAGTTTCACAAAAGATATTCAGCAGTCATCGTGGAGAAGTATTCCAGATCTCAAAAGAACAATAAAAGAGAAAAATTATCGAGAAGAAATTGTGAACCTTGTTATTGAAAAGAGGAAAATGAGATGTCCTCAACAAACCTGAGTATCAAAAAGAGAAAAATTTAAAATGAATCTATGAGTATTACCTAAAACAATTGACATCAGATAAAAACACTGATTATGCCCTCTGGAAGGCTCCAGAAAAATAACAAGACTTCCAATCTTCAATTCAAGCTTCGCCAATTAGAACAAAATATGGCAAATAGGCTAGAAGCTACGAATAAAACATATAGATTTGTGAGCGCTAGAAGAAATATTTCAGCTTCATGAGGAGAAAGATTTGCAATAGTCAATGAAGTAGCCAGGAAGATTACGAAATATTACCTCTTTACAATATCTGTAGTCCAAAAAAATACAAAATACGAAACTTCAAAATCTCCAGGATTTGATTTAATAACAGCAGAAGTTTAAAGGAAAGGAGAAAGTCTGTGATAAAATTGATTAAACGTGCTGCATTTAGATTGAAATATGTTCCCAGAATTGGGGAATTAGCAGGAACTAGAATGACACCGAAAGCAGGAAAACTACCGCATGAGGCTACGACGGATACAGATGGATCTCCTTGTTATTTATTTTGGCTAAACTTTTGGAGAAGTTATTGCTCAAAGGATAAAACCAATTATTGAAGGCAACAAGTTAATACTACAACATCAGTTCGGATTCAGAACAAAACCCTCCACAATAAATAAAGTGCACAGATAATGCAGGGTCATTGAAAACTCATTGGAAGAGAAAAATATTTGTTCTGCAGTTTTCTTAGATGTAGCGGCAGGTACTTTAAGTAACCGACCGGTATTTTAGAGTTCAACAAGGCGATGCCCATACGGGACCGAAGAAATGAAGACAGAGGTACTGCCAGGATGTGTTCTGGGACCAGTACTGTACTTACTGTATACCAGTGACCTCCCCAAACCAGAAAATATTCATAGGAACTTTTACCGATGACACTGAGATTTTAGCAATATGAAACTAATGGTGTTAAAACAGCACGTATTTTTTCACCCATATTTTCACGCGAAATTACGTGAAAAGTACTCAAATTTTCGAAATTTACGTTATTTCAAAATTATCTTTAAGGGACAGATTTTATTGGGAAAAATCTTATTTTTAATATTTTAGTTGTTGGAAGACTCCGAAAATATTTTGACCTTTCGATTTTCGAAAATTCAGGGTTTTCAACGAACGTGAGACCTACATCACTGGTAAGCGTCTTCATATTACCCCCCAAAAAATTTAAAACTATGGAGCATTTTTTGAAAATGTCCCAGCGGCTTCAATTAAAGTACCCCAAAATTAAAATGTCGGTTTTAAATTAAAGGGGTCGCGACATGAGCTATAGATGGATTGGGGAAAATCAGCTGAATAGTTTAGCCGCTAGCCTTGTTCACAGGCGGATGGACGGACAGACGTTTTTATTTCATTCGATTTTTCTGTATCAAGGACCCGCAAAACATTAATTTTGACTACACCGTGTGATAGTTTTGTGTGCGTGAGGGTATAAATTTAGCAACTGGATTTATCCACTTTTTCGTTAGTAGGGCCGTGTAATAAGAGCATTGCTGCCAAAAAATCGCCGTTTTTTTTTCTCGCAGCATTACATAACATTCTCTCTAGTCCGTAGCGAGGATGTGAATGCAACAAGGAAGCAACACAGAAGATATAGTCAGCAATAACACATGTACAAAAATGGACCAATGATTGGAATAAAAAATTAAAAGAAACTAAAAGTGTACAATGACCTTGACACACATGAGTACTGAACACATTCCAAAGAAATAAACAACTTCATGGAACTACAGCCAAATATCTTGGCATGACATTGGATTGTTATATTCGATGGAAAGAACATTAAGAAAAAAAGAGAAGAATTAAATATAAAATACAGAATAGTTGGGAAGGGATTCTGAAACTGAAAGCGTGCGCAGATGATTTTCTCCCCCATACGTCACATACAGATTTTGACTAAATAAATAAAAGGACACAGAAAAATATATACTGGGTACTTGAAGATATTCTTATCAGTCAATATACTCGCGACTACGAACTAAAGCACATTGCTTACTTATTTTGGCATTTCTTTACTGTATTATTTCAGCTTCCTGTGTGTCAGTCGTCATCAAAATAAACTTAATCGTAAGTCGTGAGGAAGGAGGATGGTTTCAACACATATAACCGTTTCAGTACTCTCATTGTTTCAGCAGTAACTAGTGAACAGCTTGTTTCACTACCCACCTACGGCAAACCACCTTTCTTCTTCGTTAACTATGAGCCATTGCTCTCATGAGTTATGTTTGAGGATGGTTTCAACACATATGAGGGTTTCTATTTATTTATTTTTAAATTGGTTATTTAAAGTCGCATCAACATCTTAGGTCATTAGCGACCACTATTGCTGTTAACGGTATGGTAACTATGAGGATGAAACGATGTGGTGATGATAAGGGGAAAGGACGAACACAAATACAACCATGCCAGAGGCGGGACACGAACCGCGACTCTTCGGTCCGAGATCACTACGACACTACTGCCTTAGGGATCTGGCCACCCGGCCGACTGAGTTATGTTTGTGCTGCTGGTTGATATTATTTATTTGAGAGAAAAACCGTGTTGTACTTATTTTTTATTTAGAAGATTCTAATTTTGTCGGACCCAGATTACAAAAATATAAAAGGTATTGGGAAAAAGGGAGATAAGTCACTTGGAAGGGATAGGGACATAACTGCTCTAGAAATCCTTTAAATATGTATGCAGTTATGCAATAAAATGTCAATAATATGCGTTACAAAATATATAAATCTTCTTACAATGAAAAGAGAATCCAATTTCTGTTTTGAATCTTATTTTGCTCACATTTGTACAGGAAACCCTATTATGACTTTTGAATTGGAATAATACAAGTTACTGGTAAGAGTTCAACAACATTACCAACTTTCAAGACGGTGTCGGTGGCTCGTATTACTCGAAAGATTATATTCTCCTATTAAACATCTTGCATAGGTCAGTATAGAAAATTAACACGAGCTACAATGAACGAAATAAATACAAATACTCGTTACAAAATAAAAGAAATAAAAATTACCATTTAACCTAGTTGTAAATAAATATTTTAACGATAAACATTTTCATGGGAATATTCAGAAGAATTAACAATTTGCAAAATTATGATGCTTATTAAGAAAGAAGGAAAATGTGAATTATTGTCGTCATGAAATCGTTGTTTGGAAATTGGGTGCCTCAAGCGCGTATGAACATGCTACTCTCTGACTTCAGGGAGAAGATATGCATTTGCATTGACATCCGGTATCTATTGTTTCCCATGCCATATTCAAAAATGTGATTTGGTCATTGATAGTACAAATAACATATTAGATTACTTCATAACTAACCAAGATGTTCATTTACTTCAAGTAATGCTAAAGGGAATTGTGTTTGCGATGTAAAATGTATTACATTCTCGACATTTTTGTTCAATTAAAATTTCATGTGAGTCAAAAACAGGTTGAAGGGTTTTGATGACAATTATGGCAGTAACTCATTGTCTTAATATTCTGCAATGCTATGAACAATCAAAAATGGTTTGGTGCAAAGTGGTCACCGATTAATGTGGAAGACTGAAAAAAAATAATAAACTGACTAGAAGAAGCCAAGAAACAAAGTTCTTAAGAGACGAAACGCTAAAAAAAAAAATTGCAGGAAAGATGCAGGTTTAAAAGAAAAAAAAACGTTTTACAACTAAAACCTCTCTCTAAGGATCATCTTGTCATTTTTGTGAGAATAAATACAGTATTATTATTATTATTATTATTATTATTATTATTATTATATTATTATTATTAATTATTATTATATTATTTAATTATAAAGTAGATTATATAACGAACATTTCATAATATAAATATACATAAACATGCCAATGGTCTTTTAGTTTAAATGTTATTAGAGCGCTATAGATTAACTTGAATTTTACTACTGCAGTATCACACAATATGTCCAGACTATTTGTTCCTGTTATTAGAAACCGTTTTTAGATATGTATTGCAGTTTTAATTACTATTTGGCAATATATTTTTCTCGAATGTGCTGACAGATATATCGCTTTGTATTTAACGGCGTGGCGGGAACTTGCTGATCACCGGTTTTTCATTCGCAGTGTATATCCCCCGCTTGTCCTTCATTATTTGTTGTACGAGCTTCATAATTAATACTCATTTCGTGGGGTTTGCGAGGCCTTTTGTGTAGGATGAAATTTTGTGTGATCATCCGTCATTTATAGAGTTCGAAGAGATCTAAATGGAATAAATACATCCATGACTTCAAAACATTCCTCGAAATCTCGTAACCCTGTACCGTATGACGTTGTATCTACATATCTTCCATTGGCATTCTAAGCGAATTATTATTATTTTAGTAATTTCAATTCATAAAGCTAACTAAGGAATTGTAAATTACTTTTCTTTGACTTGACTTTCATTAAGAGTAACTACGAGAACAGAAGGAGATTAGTCCCCCAGATATTATGGAAATGTGAGAAAGCTTGAAAGCGTGATTAATATGTGAAGGACGCAGACACAAAAGTAGGAAATTATAACTTGGCATATTACGATGCTAACAAGTAAAAATACGTCAATAGGCAACTTTCACATTACTTTGTTTTCTGTCTTCTATCGATCTAGTTCCTTCTATGTAAATATTATTGAAGAGTCTTTCCGTGATTGGATAATAACCGCATGTTTAGAATCACGTGTTGTTATTCAAATTATATAAAACAATCCAACTAGTTTCAAATTTTTGTTTGCCTCCCTATCGAGGGTAATCTCTGGAAGGGTTGAATCAATTTCGATGAGGGTATCACAGAAAATTAGTGCTCGAAAAAGTTTTTCCATATGTAAAAAAGAATGTTTCTTGTTAGTTCTTCATACAAGTATACGATTTTATTCCAGTTTTAATGGAATTTTGTACTCGTGACCTTTAACAGAAGATCCCCTATCCTATCCCTAAGAGCAAACTTCCAGTATGCTTTGAAGGAAATTTCAGTGTGATGTGCTTTCAGATTTTCGGAAATGCCACGAAAAAAGGAGTAAATCTACCAAAGTTAATTAAATATTCCTGAAAGTCCATAACATTTGCTACTAAAATCATTTTGATTCATTTCGATAGCACAATTCGGCTCAGAATAATTGAAGGTCAAAATATTTTCTGGAAGCTTCCGGGGATTATGGAACAATGCATCTGTTTGGAGCTGCCCACAGCAACGATGTGGTCGGAACGGCGATGGCCGGTTGAACGGGTCGGGGCAGAGTTAGGATGAAGAGGGTGGAGCCGGGCGGGAGGGTGTGATTGATTGATTGATTTTTTCGTGTTTCCGGGCACGCCAACTGTTTTAATCATTAGTCCCGTCAGTGTAGTGCATGGTTTTTCCTTGGGAGATGGTGGTGATCTTCCCCCGCTGGATGGCGAGATCCGGCGCCGACCAACCGTCGGCTAGTGGGGTTTCCCTCAACCAGGACTCTCCCACCAGCGGGGCACCGCCCCAGCCTGGACAAGCTCTAAGCTCCCGACCGGTCTCCGGAATATGTGGTAGTGTAGAGAGGATAGGACAAGGAAGAGGAAGGACAGATCGCGCGCGGTCCGTGGCCCGTTTGGTAGGGTACTGCTCCGGCATTCGCCTGGTTTTGAACGGAGAAACTACGGAAAACTACCGATCAGAGCAGCCGGCCGCTAGAGTTCTCCTCCAGACAGCGACTGAATTCGACCTAGCTGAAAAGCTATTGTCGGACATCCTGCCGCCGTCAGGACTCGAACCTAGGACCTCCCGGTCAGAGGCGCTGCAGCGGGCGGGAGGGACAGAGCAGGGTGAGAGTGGCGGGGAGAGGATGGAACAGGGCAATGGAAGAGCGAAAATGAACCGAATTCATTCCTGTTTCTGGCCAACAGATGTTTATGATTATTAAATATCCGAGCAACGCAGGGTACTTCAGGTAGTCTTTAATATACTAATTCATATTTGTTTATTTTTACATTAACGTTCTCTTTAAAATTACCGTATTATAGTGATTGGGAAAAGTGAAACAGCTTCCTAAATATGCATTGTCACTAACATGTTTCATTATTATGAATATTTCGAACTATGAGATCAAAGTTTATAAACTATTTATCTGAACCGATTTTTTTATACGAACACGTAAATCAATTTCAATTCAATCATTTTAGTATATAGTGCTAGTAGAGGCTTCTTTTGACATATCCGACGCAGCAATTTTCATTTGGTAAATGAGTTATGTTAACAATTTGTAGGTTTTATTATTTAATATCCAGAGTAGAATTGCGTCAATAAAAAATGTAATGAGAATTATTTCGTGAAAAAAGGAATTAAAATGAATTATTTTTCTACCAATAACAGAAAGAATCGATAAATGATGCAATAAAATTCCATAAAAGTATGAAAAAAAGGGGAAAAAAAATCTTTAACGGCAGTGAAAATGTAATATCGCAAGGAAATTGATTGAATTAGATCTATTTTTAGATATTGTGCATCGATTCATACATAGCACACACAATACATAAAAAAACGTCATGCATACATACGACACCATATAATTACACATCTTCGTACAAAAACGATTACTTGGTTATTTTCTCTTTTTCGTCCAGCAGTGCCAAGTCTGTAATTTTACTGTAACCTTATTCCATAATATTACGAAAAAGTGAAAATCCGAACAATATACTATTTTAAATCTAAATAAATATTTACCGTAATTGACAGAAGTAATCAATTACTTTACCTTAAAATATAAAACATATTGAATTGTTCGTTAGAAAGTGCTCAAAATCTACTTCATTCCAATTAAAACTTCTTTAAATAGCAAAGAAGCAGAATTTAATTTCATAAGTGTCGAAGCTGACTCTTGTGATGTGATTTTCTTTCGTATTTGCACATAACAAACAATTTTGTCATCCTTAAATTTCCCTAACCCGTTTATTTAATCTGGAAATAAATTTCTATTTTGTTGATTTCCTCCCTCTACTGTAGATATTTCCCTATACTGTAATTATTAAAATCATCTCAGCTGTTCGATATCGAATATTTGGTCGTAGAATCCGTGTAAGGTTCTTATGAGCTGTAACTCTGCTATACATTAGGCCAATGTCTATCAGGGCTGCTCCGAAGATAGTTAAGATTGGTATAGGTGGAGAGGCGATATATGGAATTATGTGTCCGAAAATTGGGTTTTGATTGATTGATTTTTTCGTGTTTCCGGGCGCGCCAACTGCTTTCGTCATTAGTCCCGTTAGTGAAGTGCATGTTTTTCCTTGGGAGATGGTGGTGATCTTCCCCCGCTGGATGGCGAGATCCGGCACCGACCTACCGTCGGCTAGTGGGTTACCCCCTAACCAGGACTCTCCAACCAGCGGGGCACCGCCCCAGCCGGGACAAGCTCTAAGCTCCCGACCGGTCTACCGGAATATGTGGTAGTGTACTGCAGTTAGTGTAAGTGTGTGGTAAGGGAGAGGATAGGACAAGGAAGAGGAAGGATAGATCGCGAGCGGTCCGTTTGTTAGGGTACTGCTCCGGCATTCGCCTGGTGTTGATCGAGCAACCACGGAAAACTACCGATCAGAGCAGCCGGCCGCTAGAATTCTCCTCCAGACAGCGACTGAATTCGACCTAGCTGAAAAGCTAGTGTCGAAAATCCTGCCGCCGTCAGGACTCGTACCTAGGACCTCCCGGTCAGAGGCGCTGCAGCCGAAAATTGGGTTTCGGACTCGGATGACTATATGTACGCATGGGTAGATGGATCAGGCTTAACGCTGGCAAATTAAAAGCCTTGGAGCTGAAACTTTGGAAAGGAGTAAAGCCTTGTTGTGCCTAGTAATTTTAATTTTGGGGGATTCTTTGCACGAAGCTCCTGTGACATTTTAAAAATTTCTGGAAAATTACCGACTTTTTTTTGTTAATTTTTTGCTCGAATAGAAGAAAGTGCATTTGTAAAGCCGTAAAATTAATCGCAAATCAGTGATTATAATTATATGTGGCGCATTACATTCTTAAATTAAGAAAAATAGTAGGATTGCTTTGCTGTAATTCTGCCTGACATACATGTAGAAATCTTGATAAACAAAACATTTCAATTACATTTTCGGAACCCGGTCATGTAATAGCTAGTAAATGTGTCGTTCCAATATTTGTAAACCTTCCTCATTTCATTTAGTCAGACTTGATACAGGCATGGGAATGGTGTTGGGGTTATCTTTTTTCCGAATACTGAATATTAAGAACTTTTTATAACTTTGCTAACTTTTCAACTATGCATACGTTTCTTTATTTTCTTGCTCATACACTGATTAAGTGCGTAGGCTGGTCTCCAGAATTTTGCGGCGCCTTCTTGTTAGGCTTATCCTGAGCAAGTATACCTAGGTAGTTTGCCTTTGTATTCCCTAGGGACGCTAGTGCGTCAGTTTTGACGTTTGATTTAAATAGCAGATAGCGCGGGCCAAGACACAATATACGCAATCTTATCCAGTCATTCGAATCGAAAGTCTGATTGGTGCTTAATTGCTAGAGGATTTAATTTTGCCAGGATCGATCAAGTTCTTTTCTGGGATCTGTTTTATATACCGACAAGCATCCGCATATACTCCATCGATTTTTGGCGTCTCAAAAATACCCCGTCTTTGAACCCCCGAACCTGTGGGTCATGCACACCTGCTATTTGAAATTTTAGGATATGTCTCAATTTTCTCAGCCATTTTTCGATCATATTGATTATTGTGCCTTGGATGTTTTCTGCATAACTGAATTTGTAGGTATTTAAATGATACCGTGCACCTTTTTTTTAACTCTTAGTGAGGAACATCTAGATACATCTAGGTTGTCCCTAGTTATGAAAATGTATCTACGAAACGATTAAATCTATTTTGTTTTATAGTTGATCATTTAAAGTTGGTAATTGGACAAATATTACATTATTCAATGATTTAAATCGTTTCTAAATTTTGCACTTGTATATCGGTAACATTTAATCAGATTGCAGTTTATTCAGCAAATTTGTATTGCAACTTATAAATCTACCACCGATTGTTAAACGTAGGTATATCAAATCTATCATATATCTATCTGTTTGTCTATATATCTATCTGTATGTCTGCTTGTCTATCTGTATGTCTGTCTGTGTATCTGTCTGTCTGTCTGTCTATCTGGCTATCTGTCTATCTATCTATCTATCTACCTATCTACCTATCTGCTTATCTATAAGAGAGAAGTCATTCTGTGTCTTCGTAGTAGCGTGTTTAGCCTAAGTCCCGTTCCACCGCCGTTTTATGAAGCGTGTTCCGCAAGGGGCCGCCGCGGCGCTGACGCCCTCCGCTCTGGCGGCGCCGGCCGCCTCGAGGGCGCGCCGCGGGAGTGGGCGGCCAGGGATCGATTCTGCGCCGCCCCCGCCCCCCCCGGCCCCCAGTGGGCGGCCAACCCCGCCAACCTCACCAACACCGCCTACCCACCCCGTCAACCCAACGCCCACCCCGCCCACCTGCCAACGCCCACCCCGCCCAACCTGCCACCCGCCCAACCACTGCCCAACCCCGCCCAACCTACCCCGCCCAACCCACGCCCAACCCCGCCCAACCCCGCCCACCCGCCCACGCCCCCACCCACAGCCCACGCCCAACCCACCCCCACCACCCGCCCAACCACGCCCACCCCGCCCAACCCACCGCCCGCCCACCACGCCCAACCCCACCCGCCCACCCCCAACCCCGCCTCCCCGCCAAACCCGCCCAACCTACCCGCCCACCCGCCCAGTACCTGCCCACCCGCCCACGCCCCGCCAACCCTGCCCAACCCGCCACCCCCGCCAATCCCACCCACGCCACCCATCCAACCCCTCCCCGCCCCGCTCTCCCACCCCGCCCCGTCCCTCCCTGGCCCGCCCGCCCCGCCCCGTCCCTGCCCCACCCTTCCCTATCGCGTCCCGTACGCCCCGCCCACCCAGCCCGCCTCCCCCACCCCACCCCCCCCACCCACTCACCCACCCAGCCCGCCTCGCCCCTCCCCCGCAACTCCGCCCGCCCGCGTCGGCCGTGTCGCGTCGCGTGGCGTGGCGTCGCGACGGCGAGACGTCCGCGAAGGACCCTCGCAGGGCCACCCACCCTCTTGGGGCCACTACCCCTCGCACGACTTGTCTTAACCACAGGGCTTGTGAGGGCGCCGAGGGCGGATTTGCGACACTAGCTCGGTAGCTTTGTCGATTTCAGCTGCTGTCTGGAGGAGAAATCTAGTGTCTTGCCGTATCCGTATTAATTATCGTTGTAAACCCTCACTGTCCCTCCGTGTATTATGGCGAACAACACTTTCTTAAAGCAACAGAAAGAAGTAATGCAATGATGAGACCTGTTCTTGTTCCTCTCTTTGAATACAGATATAATTTTAAAATTTACTTTTCCTAAAATATATTTCCTGAAGCAACCAGATTTCAAGCCGATTATTTTTTAAACAACATGAGCGATTTTATTCTTTTACATTTTTGATCATTTTTCTAATAAAATATAATTTACAAACATACCTTCTTGTTATTAAAATTGTCAAATCCTTGGTATCATTTTTTTAAATGTATGTTTCTTGGTCGTTCCTTCCTGGACAAACCTCTCTATGATATTACGTTTGTAATTATGTATCAGTGTTAAAACCCTAGTAAGGCTGATCAAGGAAACTCTAGTACTACTGATCAAGGAAAATATTTTTTTTTAACCAAAGCGATTTTATTTATTAATGTGCATAAGTGATTCTGGAATAGCAGCAAACGATGACGATATTTCTGGATAATATTTTCTTCAAATTAAGTTATTGCTTTTATTTTTCAATTAATAATAATAGTAATAATAATATGATTAGTATTCATACTTATCACTATTATGAGTATTATTGTTGGTATTATTATTACCATCATCACCATTAATTTCATTTGACAGTTTCATTTCATGTGTGTATGTTTATTTTGCTATGATACGAAATAATTTTAGCAAATAAAAGTATATCATTCAATATAAAATCGAAAAACACTGAACAGTTTACTGTACAACATTACTGTACAAAGCTGTTTCCTCCGTTATTGCCTTTTGGAAGAATCTCATGAAGCCTCGTCGGGTTTTCAGGGGTCACCATTCGTGAATCGTGAGAGAACTGGGAATTCCTGAGTTTTAATCACAGGCCTCAACGAATATAAACGCAATTTAGGAAACTACGTCGTGTGGGTTTAAATCCTGCAAAGCATTGAAACCTCCCGAGACACCCTTCAGGTCTAGAACAATTCTGATGGACCGAACCTGTTTGTGAGATCCAGTTCCGCTTTTAAACTGTGAACCTGGTTCCGCGAGACGACCGTTTCGCTCACTTTGAGCTCCGCTGTGGGGACCGCCGCGCCCCCAGAGTTTCGGGGTGGGGGTCATGGGGCTTCTGACCCTATGGCCACACGTCGCCTTTCCAAATCGGAGAACCCTCATGCGCCGAGACGTGTGCAAACGGGCTTCCAGAATCTCGTTCTGGAATTTCAAGATTTTCAGGGCCCGGTGAACCTGCCTGGTAAGACGATGGAAAGTGGAAATGCGTGAAATTTCGTTGTGTGCATAGCCTTTGATAACTGAATAAATAAACCTCTTTCCAATTTGGGAAAAGAAATGGGAACTTTAAGTTGAATTTTAAAAATGATTATTTTTTCCGCCTTTTTTCTTAATTATTGATTTGTCAAGGTAACACTTGTATTTAATTAATTTCAAATTAATATTAATGTCCACTTTTTGTATGTATATAGGATTATTTTGTAATTCAAATGAGACACAATAATCAATTTTTAGTGTTCCCCGATCCTGAAAAAAGCTACAAAGTCTTCCTTCTCTCACTGCAGGTATTTATAATCATCGTGTCATTGATTCAACTATAAATCTGGACATTCGTTTCCGTGTGTGTTTGAAATGCCTTCACGAGTTTCGACAGCACTACCATTCACCTTTTCTCTTACTACAGCCTACGCTGACGGCCAGCTATAAAAGCTACTCGCTTCTTTGATGTAACTCGTGTGGCAGGAGTGATGAAAATCGTTAGTCAAGTGCTTAGTTGTCGAAGTATTTTCACTTGTGTCGCCATTTCTCAGACTGTGTCTTCCTGTATTCTCCGAGCTCTGCGCCTGGCAGCTTTCTCTCCGTCATTAGCATTTGAAGCCTTTATCATCAGAGTTAAATTTATGGCTAGTACCAACTTAAACAGAAGAAAATGGAAGGTTGTTCCCAGAGACGATCGCCAATTACATGAAAAACCTTGAAAGGTCCTGTTGAAAACTATAAACATGACGAGGTATTATAATCGTTTTTACGCCACAATATTCTTTCTTTCGAATTGTGAATTGCAGATTTTCGTTTGTAATTTTCCTCAGAAAACATGCTGATGAAAAGTACGAGAAACTTATTTTTGAGTTCTAAGTAGATCTTATTAAGTAGTCGTTACCCGCCAGAGAACTGTCGTTTCGCAGTAATCGTACATGTAAATCATGTACATTTGCTTGCCTCGGCAAAGCCTAAGCAATGCATTCCTGCGCGTCGATAGATATTATCTTCACCGCAGAAGGTACTTCTTTGCTGAAAGGTAATGCTGTGCTTTGTGTTTGATATTTCGATAAAATAACCACCGAGAGGAGAAGCGAAGAACGCTGTGGAAAATGGAAGTACAGTGCGCTAAAGGAAATGTCCATCAATCTGCATTTTTGATGGTCGTGTTCGCTTCTTTCCCAGGCTGTTTACTTCTCCAGCCCAGTGTCATGGGGAATACCCGATGACCCAAGGCATCGATTGTGTCAACATTAGCACACAGTGAGTCGCGATCCTATTTACATTAGGAGGAAATTGAATCAGCTAATCTGCAAAATGTTTCATGTAAAAGCTAACTGTGTTCAAAATGGTATCTATGTCTGTTGTGAATGTAAAAATTGTCATGGTGCTTTCC
This sequence comes from Teleogryllus oceanicus, assembly GCA_964035755.1. NCBI lineage: Eukaryota > Metazoa > Arthropoda > Insecta > Orthoptera > Gryllidae > Teleogryllus > Teleogryllus oceanicus. The sequence goes on from CAXIVR010000008.1 coordinate 15,476,256, forward strand.
TTGGGATTTTACGATTTTATTCCTTTATTTATCACAAAGTAGCTTTTTTTTGTATCTTAGTAAAAATGTATTACACTTGGTCGGGAAACACTTAGTCACTAGTTAATAAATTGTTGTTTTTATTTTTTATTTGGTTATTTAAGGTCGCATCAACATCTTAGGTCATTAGCGACCACTATTGCTGTTAACGGTATGGTAACTATGTGGATGAAACGATATGGTAGTGATAAGGGGTGAAAGGACGAACACAAATACAACCATGCCCGAGGCGGGACTCGAACCCGCGACCCTTCGGTCCGAGATCACTACGACACCGGGTCCGAGATCACTACTACTGCCTTAGCGATCTCGGCCACCCGGCCGACAATAAATTGTTCTTGTTGATTATTTCACTGCTTTGGTTGGATTGGCATTCATTGCCGAAAGCGATACTCCCTCCTAACCGCCTACTAAATTCCACCTATATTCTTTCTTGGAATTAAGGGTGAAAAACATATGTTGCCGTCAATAAACATAAAATGTTTAAAAACAATTTATTTCCAATAAATCAGTTGATCGTAATAATTTTTATATAATCCATTTGATTATGTTCACTAAATAAGAAACTCCTCAATACATATATCTTGGTTGGAAACTTTGTTGGACTGTTATTTGTTCATCATATGTTGGTATTGTTTGTATAGAAGAGTAAGCGAGATACATTGATGTGTTGAGAACCTTTTTTCGTTCATTTTTTCAATTAAAAACCAAATTAATTTTTACAGCTATGTCTGTTTTTTTTTTCGAAGCGTTTCCTACACGTAGTGATGAAAAATCGTGATGAACAATTCGTCATGGAGTGACTCATCTTGACATGAATAACTAAAATTCTTAATGACTGGCATTAGCAGCGGCAACGGGACTTGTAGTCATGTGTTTGGTCACAATACACAAAATGAAATATGAGGGTCAGACACGAATGTGACTTATTTTCTTCTTAGAAATCAGCATGAAAACAAGTTATTCACTCGCATTCAGTTATTCAAAATATTCATAATAGATTTGAAAATCGCGACTTCATGACGACTCCCATGGTATACCAAGTGGGATCACTGAATAATTTCCGTTGTACGCTGTACTTAAACTTCATTTATTGTCATCTGCATGTTGATAAGATGATCTTTATTGTTATTCGTCTACTTCACGACTAAAGATGTTATGAGTCAGTTGAATATAAAATCTTCTCCATGTTGCAACCAGCTCCGTAAGGACCAGATCTAAGGACTGGATGCAGAAAGGAGGTACCTGGTTGAGAGAAATGACCGCAAGCTGCAAGGTCGGCTCCGAAACTCGCCAGCCAGCGAGGGGAGATCACCGTCAACTCCCGCGATAAAAACACGCACTACACTTACGGGATTAATGACCTTATGAATTGACGTGTCTGGAATGTGTAATCAATCAAGGTTTAGACCTAAGCTTAGTCTAAGCATAACCCCTTTTTTTATCACCTGACCACTTAAACGTCTTAAATTATACAAGTATTACAGGTACTTACAACAAAGAATGAGAGTGCGAAAAATTTACATTTACTCCTGGGAGTGCAAACAAGAGTTCATCCGAACATACGCTCTAAGAAGTTGAGTAAACTCAGAGAAACCCTGATCAGGACGGCTGCGTAAGACCTAAGCCTACGAAGTAATTCAAATGCTATTGTCCCACGAAAAAGTATTTCGTTCCGCGTGGGAAGGGAAGACAAACGAGGAAAGGAACATACGCCCTCAGCCGTGTGAGCGCGAGTCAAGGTCACGACCCCTCTGCTTAACATCTGCGCTGATGAGGGGGCGTGGTGGGGAGCCAGATTAGACGGCCCCTCGTGCTCGCATCCCCCCCCCACACACACACACAAGTTCAATTATTATAATCATTACGTTGCTTCGAGTCTTAAACCTCACAATTTCTCCAAGTGAATTCTATTTACAAAATTTTGTCTTCATATTTTTAAACTATATTCTCCTTTCGTGGTAGACACTTTCCATCTGCTGTTTTTAGTACTTCCATAAAGATTCTTCTCTCTTGCTTCGGCATACTACATTCAAAGATTAGCTGGTCCATAGTTTGTTCATTTTTGCCGCATTCACTCAGAAGGTTCTCAGTGACTCTAAATCCGTGAAATATGATCTTCACCTTTCTTGACCAGATAGAAATGTTAAGTTTTCAGTTAGTGTTCATTTTAGTTTTCAACTTACGCAGGAATAAGAATTTCGTTACAGAGCCTTTTCTACTTTGTTGTCATTGTCTTTCCCACTTTTCGTGACTGATTGCTTGAAGGTGCTCGCTTCGTTCGTTTATTGGGATTATCTTATCCTGCATTTGTAGTTTTGCTGCCGATGGCTCTGAGCCCAATTCAAACCTTTTCCTGCCTGCCGGAGTCTTTCTACTTCACAGCAGAAGGGCCAAATGGGGGTCAGCCCTCGGGATGGGAGTGGGGGCAAGGGGCGGAACGAAGTCTCTCCCCCGGCGGAGCATCCGTGGCTCGTGTGGAAGGTGCAGCTCCGGCATCTCTGAAATTGATCAAAGGAAACCACCCAAACTACCGATTGGAGCAGCTACGCTAGAGACAAAAAAACTTAGGCGGCTCAAGATCATTTTCGAGGTGTCAGCGCTATTCATTCCCGTATCGCCTGTACCGGGAGCGGTAGCTCAGTGCATCAACTGATGCCACTGCAGCGCCTCTGACCGGGAGGTCCTAGGTTACACTCCCCACGGCGGCAGGATTTGCGACACTAGCTTCTCAGCTAGGTCGAATTCAATCGCTGTCTGGAGGAGAATTCTAGGGCCGGCTCTCTGATGGTAGTTTTCCGTGGTTTCTCCGATCAACACCAGGGAATGCTCTTCTTCCCACACCCAAACCGCACGCGATCTGTCCTTCCTTTTCCTTGTCCTATCCTCTCCCCTTCACACACACACACACACACACACACACACACTTACACTAACATGCACTACACTACCACATATTCCGGGAGACCGGTCGGGAGCTTAGAGCTTGTCCCGGCTGGGGCGGTGCCCCGCTGGTGGGACAGTCCTGGTTGAGGGGAAACCCCGCTAGCCGACGGTAGGTTAACGCGAGATCTCGCCATCCAGCAGGGGAAGATCATCGCTACCTCCCGAGGAGAAAAACATGCACTACACTTACGGGACTAATGACCAAAGTAGTTGACGCACCCGGAAACACGAAAAAATCAATCAAAACAAAAAACCGTATCGCCTGTCCTTTCTTTTTGGACTCAAAGGAGTGCACGCTAAGGTTCTTCACACTGTACAATAATTCTCCTTTTTTTCTTTTTTTTTTCCTTGCACACTAGAAGCAATTGTCCAATTTTGCGTGTGCAAATCGGGAGAGGAATGTACGATCGTTGATTTGGAGGACTGTAAAAGGGTAAAGCACCTCCCTAAATGAATAGTTTCCAGCGTAGTCTAGAATTATCATCCGCACAGAGGTGAGTTTCCACCCAACTCTTTAGCTGATTTCGAAAATGCGCCACAGACGAGGTCGAAGCGGTTGCTTCTCGGTGAACGACGCTGCAGTTGCGCACTCGGAACTTGAGTAGGACTCGTAGTTATTCGGGGTAAATGGAATCGAGATTAGATCGAATTCGAAAACTCTCAGCGAATCATCCGTTCACTTGGTAAACGTAAAAGATGGGTACATTTTCAGTTTAATGATGAAGAACTCTTTATACACACGTGTACATCAATAAAACATATTTTTGTGTACACATATGTGGCGAGCGATCTCCTTTAGGCTGAACCACAAGAGTTCATACTCCAGAGTCGTGCTCTGTAGAGTGTTTACAAGAACCATGGATCCTGAATGACGACATTGTAAAGTTGTTGATCGTAATAAGGATTGGAATGAAATTGTAGTGCGAATGTGGAAATATAATCCCTTACAAGAAGTGGCGTCATTACTTATTTGCTGTTCTGTAATACTCTTAGAAAGTACATTTATATAAACTAATTTCCATACTTGTTTCCGTTTTGCTGTGGATTTTTATTTTGTTTTTTCTAAAGTCTTCCTTGGATAACCGGTAGCCTTGATTAACCGAGACTCGGTTAATCGCGAGTTCGCTGTGTATACTGTGAGCTCGCTGTGAGGGTTTGGGCTTTATTTCTCGAATGTGGCGTGGGCCGAGCGGGATCGTTGCTTTTTCCCACGCGCACTGCAGCTCTAAACAACAGTTATGCACAGTAAAATTACCATACCGACATCAGACAGAGACGGAGAAACGTCATTAAAGAGGGAAATAATCACGAAAATATGCCGTCATAAGAACTGGCATTAAAAACGGTTATGTTCTCCATCCTACAACAGCAGTGTGCTGTCGTCGTTTTCTATCGACGCAAGAAAGACTTGTTGAATTAGAAAGCCGACTCTTGGAGAGTAGATTCCTTTGCGTTCTACCCATTGTTATGCGTAATTGGGGGAGAGGTTAGGAGCCGGAGGTGGAGGAGGAAGGAAGAAGAGAATAAGTTGGAGGGGAAGATGAAGGTGGAAGGGAGACAGAAGCTCGTGTGCCGTGAGAGAACGACCGGCGCCGTGCGAGCCGCTGAGCAAGAGGAGGAGTTGGGGGAGGAGAGGAGCAGAGAGAAGAGGGAGAAGAGAGCAAGATAGCAGTTCACCTTGACCTATGACGTAAGTGGCCGGGCAAGCAACCCGTGAGAGCGGGAGGCTAGCTCCGGGAGGATTCAGTCCCTCCGCTGGAATGCCGCCGGCTTGGCCCCCTGCCTCCTTGCCCATCCGCCCACCCGCCTCTCGCCACCCACACTCGCTTCCCCGCCCTCTCCCCACACCGCTCCCTCGCTCACCACCCTGTCGCCACCCGCCCTCGCTCCACCCCGCCCTCTCGCATCCCAGCCCTCTCCTTCCCCGCCCCTCCTTCCGCCTCCTCTCGCTCCCCGCCCTCTCTCCCACACGCCCTCTCGCTCCCGCCCTTCGCTACCCGCCCTATCGATTCCGCCCTCTCATCCCCACCCTTTCACCCGCTGCTCTCACCCCCACTCTCTCACCCCAACACCTAACGAACCAAACCCTCTTGATTCCCTGAGCTCCCACCCCCGCCCTTTCGCTTCCCCTCTCCACACCGCCCTTCGGCCCTCGCCCCCCGCCTGCCTTCTCTTCCCCTCGCCCTCTCGTTCCCGCCCACTGCCTTCTCACCCGCCCACTTACCCCTCACCGCCTGCCGGCTCTCCCCCCACCCCGCTGCCCATCTGGTGGGTGGCCCGAATCGTGTGCTCGTGTGTGGAAATTCGCATTCCCCAAAGGCGGCGCGCGGGCGGGCGAATGCTTCTCAGCCGCGGAGCGCGAGGGGGGCTCCGAATCAACGGCCCTGCCACGCCCCTTCCTCCCCTCTCCTGCCCGTGCCCCCCCACCCCCCCACCGGGCTCAAGGGGGCTCCGTCGGCGGACGACTTTCTCTTCCGTGCCGCCGCCGGCTGTGAGCTTCGGGGCAATTTCGGGGTGACAGTAAAACATCTGATACAAGCGTGAAAGCTTGTGTGATGTGAACTGAAAGGACGTCGTGTTGTTGTAAATGTCACACATGTACAACTATACAATTTAAAATAATGATAGCTTTTGTTTTGCAGAGAGGAGAGCGATATGTACTCGTTCTGGTAAAAGTAAAGATAGCTTTGTTCTTCCACGTACAGGCAACAAATGGAATAATTGGAATAATTGCTAGTTGCCTTATTTATTCTCATATTTTATGTTGGCAATTTAGAAGAATTCATTATGAACAAACGTGTTCTGTTCTTTATACCTTTCTTTACTGTCAGTACTGATGATTAAGCCAATATGCATTGATGTATGAATGGCATACTAAATATTTTCCTGTGAAGCCATGTTCCTCCTGACTCTCACAAAAGAAAAAAAAGTGAATAATGACACAATGGCATGTGGTTCTTTCCTGGGAGTTTGAATTTTTTCTGAGACTATATTACATGTTTTAACTTGTATTTGTGAAATAAGTGTACTCAGATGATATAATAATGTATTTTTTAAGAAAAATCTGTTTTGTACTGATGCTTTTTTTAAATAAAACTCAGTGTTGCATGTAAAATTTAGTCAGTCTCGCAGTAAAAATCTCATTATGCCTCAAAATTAGTTGAGCTCCCTCAGTGACCTGCGCTCGTCAAGGATTTAATTCATTGCAAGCCGAGAGCAATCCCAGTTGAATGTTATTCGCTCCAAGTTGGCATCAAAGTTCCGAACACATTCCGCCTGCCGCTGCCTGCTGCGACCGCTCCCACCCGCGACTTTTCGGCCTCGATCGCCTGCGACGGCGGAGCCCCGCGCTCGCGGAGCGACGAGGCTGTTTCAAAATGCCATCGGACGTCCACAGATCTGGGCTTCTATAAATTGTCTGCCGAAAATAGCCCGTCGTTGGGAGCGCTTCGCCCATCCGTTAGGCGCCAGCCCGACCTCACCTACTCCCGCCCCCGCTCAACCCCGCCCGTCCCACCCCGCCCCACCGCATCCCGCCCCGGCCCGTCCCGTCCGCCTCGTCCCGTCCGCCTCGTCCCGTCCCGCCTCGCCCTGTCCGCCTCGTCCCGCCTCGTCCGTCCGTCCCGCCTCGTCCCGTCCCACCTCGTCCCGTCCCACCTCGTCCCGTCCCACCTCGTCCCGTCCCACCTCGTCCCGTCCACCTCGTCCCGTCCCACCTCGTCCCCTCGTCTCGTCCCGCCTCGTCTCGTCCGCCTCGTCCGTCCGCCTCGTCCGTCCCGTCCCGCCTCGTCCCGTCCGCCTCGCCTCGTCCGTCCGTCTCGTCCGCCTCGTCCCGCCTCGTCCCGTCCCGCCTCGTCCCGTCCCGCCTCGTCCCATCCCTCATCCCGTCCCGCCTCGCCCCGTCCCGCCTCGTCCCGTCTGCCGCCCTCCGCCCCAACCCAACCCGATCCGACCGAACCCAACCCACCCGACTCGACCCGACCCACCCCGCCCGTCCACCACGCCCGGCCTCCGCTTCCCCGCCGCTACGCCGAACGCCCTTGCGCGCCTTACCTGTCCCGAGGAGTTTCGCAAAACGTCACGAAACAAACGGCTGGCGTGATAAGCGAACTACACACAGTTCCGTCGTGATATAAAATGTACCCCGGCGCAGGATTATTATGAAGAAGAAGCGAGTTCGCATGACGAACGGGCAACTTAGTCTCCGCTGAGGCGGCGCGGGGGGCGGGGCTGGAGGATGCGGCGGCAGCAGCGGCGATGTCAACGCGCTGGAGATGGTGGCGGCGATGGAGACGGTAGTGCTTGCTGAGAAGGCGTAGCGGCAGTGATGGTGGCGGAGTGGGAGGCAGGGGCCGGACGGCAGAAGCAATGGAGGTGGTGATGGCGGTGATTGCAGTGGTGATGCAGACTGTGTGGGCGGGGCGGAGGAGGTGGAAGCGAAAGCGATGATGGAGATGGCAGAATTGGTGGAGGCCGCTGGGTATCAGTGGCGGCGGTGATGGTGTTGGTGATGGCGGCTGCTGCAGATGCGACTATGTCGGAGACGGAGGTGATGGTGGTGAGGGAGGCAGAAGCAATGGAGGTGGAGGAGGCGTGGGGTGGGAGACGCGGAATCGGAGGAGGCTGCTGTGCCTGAGTCGGCGGTGACGACGGTGCCCGAAGCCGCCCGGCGGAGCCGCCGCACCGCGCTGCCGGAGCACCCTGTACTTTTAATGACTTTTCTCTTCTTGGTATCGTAACGTCCCAACTTCTTTTGATGTTATCAAAAGTGCACGTTACTTTATTTCCTTCACATGGAAGTAAAATTACTTTTGTGTCGACTGAATAATACACTTTTATGAGGCCAGCGTATAATCGTATAACGCAGACAGGCAGTCGGGACGTCGAGTCGTATACTTCTCTCTGCCTTTGCTCCCTCCTGATAATTTATTCTTTCAAATGCAAGACTTTGCAGGCTGATTGGACGGCATGAAGGATGTTTCGCAAGTAGGTCGCTCTACAGTTATGCAAATAGTGGCATTCTTCCCAAGTTTGGCACAGACGCTTAATTCCTCTTTGCCTTACTGCTATTCAGGTCGAAACCGACGAGGCTGCCAGCGGGACCTGCCGCAGAGCTTCGGTCCCCGCCTTGTCACACGGTTCAGGTCATCTCTGCCGGGTGATCCACGCGGGTCGGAGAGGCCCGGTGTCAGCTGTTGTCAAACACACGCAGCGCTAAGGCGATGAAGATCACGATTACTAAAACATGCCCTTTAAATCGGCCGGCGGCGCTAGCCGAATTCGTTTACTACGCTCCGTGAAGTCACGAGGTTAAGCGAATTCGAGACTCGCGGGTTCTTGGTTGGGTGACGGCCAGGAACCCCGGGATCTAACCGTCGAGCCCCTGGCCAAGGGATAAAAGGCACTGACTGACTGCGACGTGACGAGACTTGACAAATATTTAAAAAAATAAAGCACATTAATGGAGGATTACTCCCCAGTGCAAAGCGCTCAACGCCCCCTTAAGGGACTTAGAGACGCGTTGCGTCATGGTGTAGACGCAACAAATAAATTTTTTTTAAAAAAATCTCCTTAAATCAGTGATAGGTTTGTCCGGACTTTTGCACAGCGCTTCAGATCCCTTCCTGAACATTAGTACCTCAAAAACAAGCGTCGCCATGTCAAATAAAACCCCGATTTAATTGACTGTTTTATTTTATTCACCCCCTATACCTAAGGTAATAAAAAAGATCTAGTCAGACGTCCCAGACACAAATGATTAATTCAATAATGAGTGTAATTACTTCTTACGCTCCTTCTAATCGAAGAATATCTTTGTAATATTTCATTTTTGCTCTTTGTAATGTCGTTCTATTTCTGAAATGTAGCGAGGAACGAGAGATAATTACGGTGGACTGTAAACGTTGAACATTTCCATTTTTTTCTTTTAGTTTCTGTACTATTTTGAACGATTATTGTTTTATTTCATACATAAGAAGCTTCTTTAATTATTAAGAAAATTATCAACTACAATTAAAGTAGAAATAGAAAACTCACGTGCTTGCGTTTTTGCCACTCGAAGAGTGTCCTAGCTGAGATTTTCTTCACGTTTTCTTGTACTTATCATCGATAAAGGCAAAGGTCTGACTGCTTATTTATCAGTTTATATACCAACTTTTATGCTCATTTCTCTAGCAGAAAATATTATTAGTTTTTTTATAATAAGCTTGAGATGTCATAAGGTCTTTGGTAAGTAGTAGGTTTCAACACAAAATGTTGCTTCTTGCTTTGGAGTTCTAGCCTCATTGGCGTTGAAACACGTGACACGTAACACGTTACTTCGTTGAACATGTTGCTTCTTGGAGAATAGAGTTTTGGGCGAGGAATATTAAGTGTCAAACACTGAGATTTAAAAATTTAATACCATGAAACATCGTGATGTTTTCTAATTTGGAAAATTAATCACTCAAATGCTGAGAATTTTCCAGTGTTTTATTGATTGTCTCTAAATGATTTGAAAGTGCTCTCTTTTAACTGTATCACTATGGAGACTCGCATCGGTATCTTTATTTAACCAATCTTCTGTAATGTCAAAGTCTGTTCAGAGATGTACCCTGACTGCTAGCTGATGAAAAATGTGAAAATAAAGAAGAAAAAAATTAAATTCACGACTAGTCAACAATTTTTTTTTAATTTCAGAACTTGTGTTCTATGCAAAAACAACTTTCAAAGTGTCAGTATTATTGGATGTCACAATTACTGAGAAGCATACGCATGCGCCCTTTCATAACGAAATTTACCTTCTGCGCTTTTTATTCGAGATTTAAAAAATTGAAGCCATTTCTGGGAATTTAAAATGTTGAAAGTGTTTGCCTTAAATTCGTTGCTCTTCTAGTTGAGCCACATCCGTTGGGGAATATTCATTTTGAGGATAAACCAGTGAAGGATTTAGGCCCTACTGTTGTTCATGAATTGGTTACTGATGTTTTCGAAAAAAATCGGTAGCAATGTTTCCTCAAACGTGCATGTCCACCAAAACTTGACATACATTGTTTTCAACATGAAAAAACTGTTGTTTTTTTTTTAGATTTTACGTATACGAGAAACTAAAAAGACATTGAGGAAGAAAGAAATCTTTTTTAAAGAAACTTCTCTATTCCAACCTAATACATTACTGGCGTGAAATGAGGAAATAAAGTGTAGGGAATGCTTATTTTATTTCAAAATAAGCCCAAATATGATTGTGATAAAATGTTTGTCTTTTGGTCTTACTCTTCTTCATTACGCATCAATCTCCAGCGGTCGGTGGATTGTTAGGAAAATTAAACTGAAAAACAAACTTGCTTAAATTCCTCTGTAATGTTTAATGAGTAAACATAACCAGTCATGTTTCCCATTACTGCTTTTCTAGCGACCACTTGTACCAGTTGAATTATTAAGCGTTGAAAGTGCTTAATAATTGCAGAAGTGCTGTACATCTAATTCAGCTGTGCTCCTCTCCTCCACTTAGGCGTTATGCTTACCGTAGGCCCTGTCGAGGAAATGATTCCCAAGTAGATTGGTAACTTAGTTACCAATTGGATTGTAGATTGGAATTTTAGTTTCCATCTGTGCTTGTGACGTCTAATTATGTGTATGTGGCTGAAATATTTATTGCAGTTTTACAGCGACTATTGCCCTCCTCTTTCTGAGTTATTCGACAACTTCATTTCATGTAAAATCTCTGAGAAGTTGTGATTGTAGCAATGCCACATATTTGAGGTGCAACTAGAAAGTAAGACAACACAGTTTCACAGAAAAAAATTGTCAGAGCACACGTTGCACTACTTTTTCACGTAATCCCCACTAATATTTGCCTTATCATGGATCAACATTTACAGCCCTATGTCATAAAGCCTGCTGACTTGCATAGGTACCAGAATTTTACAACCACCTGCAATTCTTTGTCACTATGATTCTGCGTAATGCTGACCGGACAGGAATATCTTGAGAGATAAGAAAAACGGAAAAGGGAGGATGCGAGAACCGAACTGCGTATAGGGTGGATGGTCATACCAACACTGCTCAACTCACAACAGTTAATCTGGTGCAGGCTCACTGGGAAGTGTTTGACCATTCACCCCGTAGTCTAGACTCGCCCCGAGCGTTTTCCTTTTTTCTTACACCTCAAGAAATTCATATCCGGTCAGCATTATGCGCATCACAGGACCACAGAATTGCAGGTGGCTACCAAACTCGAGTATCTATCCCAGGTGGCAGACATCTACGACACAGGGATAGAAATTTATTCCACGGTATTACAGATGTCTCAATTCTGGTGGTGATTATGTGAAAAAATAGTGCAACATGTGGTACATCTGCCACAGTCTAATTATTCCATGAAATCGTTTTCTTTTTGTTGGCGGTCAATGGAATATTTTCTAGAGATGCCTCGAGTTTGATTTGCGCGGTACTGTAAATATTTCCTTTTTTAATTTTTTTATTTCCGATCTACAACATTAATAACCTCATTATCAAAATATTGAGTTCCACATGTTTACCATTTATATTAATTTTTCAAGTTGAGATAATAGATGCATAATTGTGAATAATTCATTATTTCATTCTTATATTATATATTGTAATGTGTAATATTAAACCATCATCACCGGGAGCGGTAGCTCAGTGCATCAACTCATGTTACTGCAGCGCCTCTGACCGGGAGGTCCTAGGTTCGAGTCCCGTCAGTGGCAGATTTTCGACACTAGTTTTTCAGCTAGGTCCCATTCAGTCGGTGTCTGGAGGAGAATTCTAGAGGCCGGCTGCTCTTATCGGTAGTTTTCCGTGGTTTCTCCCATCAACACCAGGCGAATGCCGGAGCAGTACCCTATCAAACGGGCCAGGGACGCGCGCGATCTGTCCTTCCTCTTCCTTGTCCTATCATCTCCCCTTACACTCACACTCACACTAACATGCACTACACTACCACATATTCCGGGAGACCGTCGGGAGCTTAGAGCTTGTCCCGGCTGGAGCGGTGCCCCGCTGGTGGGAGAGTCCTGGTTAGGGGGAAACCCCAATAGCCTACGGTAGGTCGGCGTCGGATCTCGCCATGCGGCGGAGGATGATCACCGCCATCTCCCGAGAAAAAACAAGCACTACACTAACGGGACTAATGACCAAAGCAGTTGACGTGCCCGGAAACACGAAAAAATCAATCAATTAAACCATCAGTTTTTTAGTACATCGTGTACAAGTATTTAATCGCCTTGGAGACGCTTAGATCGTCGAGGACCAAAGAAACCTTCTCCAAGTGATGTAAAACCCAAGAAGTAAATTTTACCACCGTGAGAACGCGATGAGTTTGCAAATATTTCGACTCTCAAGTCCTCTCATCGGTGTTTACCTACGTCCGCCTCCAAGGGCCGATGCACTATTTCCATCCAGTTACAAAGCTCTCCATACTCGTTTCTTTTCTTTGGCCTGCGCTTCGAGGGGGTCTCCCTTCTTGTTAGTGGCCTTTCTCTCATTATCCCACTTCGAGCTGTGCACTGCTAGCGTATTCGCCATAAAGCAAACATGCCATAAAACAAATGCTGTGAGCAGATAAATTGCGATGGCAGCCATACACCATAGAGGTGGCTGTTCGTGCAGATCGCTGTGCGATATGCAGGGGTCCGTCGAAAGGAGTCCCTAAGACAAGTGAAATGTGGTACGGTAGGCCCCGTTTAATTGAAGCGCCAATTTCTCGATATCTCGATTATTTTAAATCCTCCGCGCGTTCTCAGTACACATGTTCAGTAACTCGAACCTCGAATTAGTGGAAAAATTGAACAAATTTTATTCACGATCTGGGGTGGCCTAAAATGTCATGTATATGAATATACCGTACATGTAATTTGAATATCAAATTTCTAAATTGAATGTTAATAGTTGTATTTTCATATTGATTTGGGAAATGTTCTAATTTCAATTTTATTCGACGGCCGAGGTATTTATTAAAAACAACGCAAAGTAAGCAAGATCTTAGGTTGAATTACGTTCTCGTTAGATAGCGGCTCCTTGTAATTATTTAAACAAAATATTTATATTCGTTCATACATATTTAAGACTTATTAATATTAACTTTCCAAAATTGCAAAGGTAGTTTATATTTTATTCATGCTCGATACGTATGTTCAATGATTGATTGGTTATTCCGAGCGCGTCAACTCGTAAGGTAATTACTCCCGTAAGTGTAATACATTTGATCTCCTCGGTTTCCCAGCTGGATACGGTGTTGAAATAAAAGTAGGCTAGCGAGGTTTTCTACTACCAGGTATCTCTCACAAGCCAGGTACTGCCTCAGAACAGACCCTAAGCTCCCGACCGGTCCCGTATATTTCAACATCTTACGGGGCCACATCATTTTGTGAAGCTTCGGGGCCGTCAGGTGACTGAGTGGAGGGCACCCGGCGGCCGGCGCGGGGCGGCGAGAGGCAAAAGGGCGCGGAGGGCGTTGGCGCCAGCGGCTGCGCCGCCGGCCCCCCGCCGCCCCGCCACACCCTTCCCCCCCCCCGCCATGCCCCACCCCGCCATTCCCACCCCACCCGCCATGCCCCACCCCACCCCGCCATGCCCCACTCCTCCCGCCATGCGCTGCCACGCCATCCCCGCCACGCCATCCCCACCACACCACCCCCGCCATACCATCCCCACCTCGCCATCGCCGCCGTGCCATCCCCGCCACGCCATCCTTGCCACTCCCCGCCACCCATGACACGCCCCGCTATGCCCTGCCACGCCATGCCATGCCACGCCACGCCACACTCCGTCATACTCCGCCACGCTACGCGAACGTGTGACGTACTATGGGGACAAGTGTATTCTGTTCACGATTTCGTTAATTCTCGGATCTCTATCCTTTTTTTTTTACAGTTTCCCCTCCACAGTAACCCCAGGCGGGAATTGATTAACTTAGTGGCATATAATTGAACTTGTTGCCTTGCGGGTTAAGCAGCTAAGACGGAGAGATAATAATAAGCTAATACTAACTAAAGCTAACTTAATTCTAGCTTAAATCTAATATAATAGTTATTTAGTAGCCTTTGCATACCTAACTTACACAAAAATTATTATTATTATTATTATTATTATTATTATTATTATTATTATTATTATCATTATTTCTTAATGCTAAGTAATATTTTCATATGGTCTTACTAGTTGTTTTTTTTTAATTCACGCATCATTCATTCATTATATACATACCATTCACTCTACTCATTCCCTATGCTAACCCATGCAACCCACGTCGCATATTCTACCCCGATCTATGTTAGTACAAGTTAAATTCTGAGTGTAGATGGAAATGAGTATTTTTGCCAAGAATTGAGAAGAAACATTTCTCTCCAGTGGATTAAAAACTATTTCCAAAGGCAAATTAGCTACAGGTGAGGCCTATTATTCCTCATCGTGCCCTTCGTGAAAGAATCCCTGCCGTAAGAACATGGAGAACGATAATTTGAATAACTATATTTCCTACAGAACTCGAGAAGACGTTCACAGGTAGTGAAGTTACGTCCACAAGCAAAACAAGGGACCATCTCGCCGGCCTGGATGGACGTGGTCGCTAAGGTTGAAGGGCCGTGGCTGCATCGGCTCCTTAGCCCCCCCCCCTCTCCCGGATTTTCATGTGTCCTTATGTTTTCCCCTTACAGTTACCCCAGTGTTAAGAATCACAGTGTTCGCTATATGAGCAGTTAAAAAGCAACCTTAAGTGAGAGGAAAAACGCGGGAGGAGCCATCTCAGGATTAGGTCAAAGGATGTGGGAAACCTGACCTTATTACAAAGGGGTTTTATCTCTTTAATTTTTCCGGTCTTTTATATAACTTACACATGTTGATCACTGTATTCAATGTACCTGAATTATAGAACATAAATTATACTGCACAATATTGTTTGTGCAACAAAAAAATTAATGTATTATTTGTAAATGAACGAATAGCATATATTTACAAATATTTTATATTTCAGAACATTTCTTAATTAGGAAATATTTTAATATATAATACTATCGTCCATACTATATCGTACTACCAGGCATGAAACACATCTAAAAAGCTATCCTTTTGCAGAAATTACCGTTTTAATTACAGCTAACCTGTTTATTACGATGACGAAGTGTTTTTCTCTAAACGCCGACTGTCGTGGGAACTTTCTTTGTTTTTACCCAGCAAATATATGCAATTTTCTTAACGCGTTTTCTTCACTTGACTAATAAGTGATATGTATCCCTATTTCTGTGTACCTAGGATTCTTATTTACAAAATAATATTTCCTTTGGAAGAAAGGTGTGAAATAACGAATCAAAGAGATAATTTTAAACTATCTTTTACATTTTCTCATAACGTATTTAAAGTTAATTTCCAGCATATTTTTAGGAGATCTAAAATTTTGGAGGTCCTGGACACAGTGGCGGTTTCACATGGTAGGGGAAGAAAGCAATCTTCAAATATTATCTTCTTCTGGATGTAATGGAAAAATATTTTAAATTTATTTGATAGTGCTTTTCTGTTGACTTGCCAGAAAAAAGTGAATTTCACGCTAAGGTGCGTATTATACTACCAAAGTATCAACGAATTTCCTTGCTGTGTGATAATCTAACTTTATCGCACCGCAGTAATTTAATTTTCGAAATTCTGTTAGTCTGCCCCATAAAATTAAAAATATTATTAAAAGGCAAACTTAAAAAGTAAAAATATAATAAACATATCACAAAAAGTCACATTATTCAATACTGATTGAAACATTCGACATAGTTCAAGAAGAAATTATAAATGCTCTCTTAAAATAAGTCACGTTGTTTCGGAAGCCATTGAACAGAAAGTTATCGACATCTCTTGCGCCTTTTTGAGCAGTTAAATAAGGAGAGAAACTCGTATTGGGTTTTGAACTCGCACAGCCATTAGTCATTTACCTACGTCACAATTACTTTGAAGCCTCAAGTTAATTATGAATCAGTGGCATTATCCATCATCTCTTTCTCCCTTGCATCGGCACTCCAGGACGATATTTTTCACGTACTTCCTGGCCCTCTCAAACAACGTGGAGAGGCCTGTGAAATTTGTAATCGTCACGAAACTCCGAACGTCAGAAAATGAAAGGGCATTGGAGTGACATTACTGTGATTTTAGCACGCATCGCGAGACTGATTTGATTAGTACCTAAAAAATAATTTACCTTCTCGAAAATTCTCCCGTTCTGATACTGAAAGTACTTTTGATACTCTTGCCAACAGCAACGTGTTTAACGCAAGGTACTATTCGCAATACTGATGACAAATGTTCTATCAATGGTCAGCACCTTATACGACCGAAATCATGTAAGTTACTGCAGTCATTTATGAATCTACTGTATAGGTGTATGTCACATGATTTCAAATACTGCTGATGTCTATAATGTACCCGCTCCAATAGTCGGCTAGATCAGACCGCAACGGTTTGAACTCGCGTCTCAGACTCCACCAAAAACGGACGGGATAGCAGACCGAATTCTAGTCGGAATGAAAGAGAAGCTATGCAACTCTCCATCCATTCTAACACATATTTTGGCCATAAAAGCAGCAGTTAACAGAAGTTTGGTTCGAGCTCCTCGTCGTCCCTTCTTCTGTTAAACGTCGATGTCACATCGAGCAAGATTTCTATTTGCATCCGAAAAAGCTCAAGAGCTAGATTGTTCTTGAATCTAAATTATATCATGTTAATATATAATAGGAAAATATCTCTAAAATTACAACGAAACATAGTCGAATTAAAGTATACCACGCATCTAGCATTTTCAGAATATGACGTATGGTGCAGCGATCTTTACAAGGGATTGTAACGAAAATAATGCCTTTTTTTTTTTTGCGTGTTCTTATCTAAAAATCTTAACTGCATGGTGTTGGTTATGGAGGATAATCCATTCCCAAGGACCAAGAGATTACCTTAACCCGGGTTGCACATAGCTAGAGTTCTGAAAGGAAGCCAGACCTTGCTGCGAGAGAAGAGTCGCTTCCGAAGAAGAACCTTCGGAGACGAAAGTCCGAGAAGTTATCGCAGGAAAACTGAATGGAATATTGGGAGTCCGAATTAACTAAATTTGATCCTAGAGGGCAGGCGTGTCAAACTGCTCCTGCACGAGCTCCTTGCCCGCCTGGAAAGCCCGGAGCTCCTGAGAACAGGGTATAAGTTTTTTTTGTTGGTTATTTAAGGTCGCATCAACATCTAGGTCATTAGCGACCACTATAGGTGTTAACGGTCTGATAACTATGAAGATGAAACGGATATGGTGATGATAAGAAGTGAAAGGACACAAATATAACGATGCCCGAGGCGAGACTCGACCCTTCGGTCCGAGATCGCTACGACACTACTGCCTTAGCGATCTCGGCCACCGGATCGACTAAGCAATTTTGATGTTGTTGTTGTTTTTTTTTTACTCAATAATTTTCTGATACAGCCTACATAGCCACTTTACAGAATTGTTTTGTTTATGAATTGTATGGTACACAATATTAGACACAAAAAAAGAGGAGGATGACCCCACGGGGCTCCTCAAAAAGGGAAATCAGGTTGGGGTGATTGGGGTGGTTTGTGAAATGGGTGAGATAACGGGGGTTATGATGTGGAGAAAGAGTGTGAGTTACGGAGGACGGAATTTATCTTTGGGGAATCTGGACGGGGTGCGCTTTACAAGAAGATGAGTGGTTTTTCCTGGTGAGAATGTCGGTTGGAAAGGGAGGTTGTGAAGCTTGTTGAAGAAATGTATTCATTTAATTTTACAAAAGTTACACAAATGAATTTTTTTAAATATCTCTCCCAGTTTTTAATATTTCTTTATGGGCATTTAAACATCATTGCATTTGTAAGCGCAAGTGTTTCAAATAAATTCTGATGAAGTTTTTTTAAAAAATTCAAAGTTTTCTGTGAAAATTAACAACTCAAAATTGCGCATTTTCAGAAACGCCCAAACGACATTTTCTTTATAACTGCTCTGTTTCCATGCGTCCATCGTCCGGGAACTCTTCCGTCGCCATGGAAACATCCTCTTGCTGGCCTTATAATGTAAATTACTATTTCTACACTCATTATGATTTAAAAGTTCAATGACTTGAACGTCAATTGGGTTGTAGACCAAGGTTCCGCTACTAAAATGTTCATAGAAATGAAAACTTGAAGAAAATAAAAATGAAGAAAGTGCAGGTTTTTGCAGTTCACGAGGATAAGAAATATTTCAGTCGTCTCTTTGAATTCCTCTCATGCTCAAGATTTTGTCCACGAGCGATCGTTTCCCTGCTGTAAATGTTGCCTCGTCGATGGGAAGGAATCAGTTTCATAGCTCTACTTTCTGGCAGGACGTGAAGAGTGATAAAATGTTTGCTCTGTTCTGTGACGTGAAAAGTTATACGCGTTGGGTTTGCCATAAAGTTATCCTCAAGAATTTGCCTCGTAAAAGTACGTTCCATTGCACACGAACGACGAATAGTGAGCTTGTACAGACTGTCCTTCCAAATTGTTTGCTTCGTGGAAAGAAATGTTGACTTCTAAAAGTTATAAAAGGAAATACCATAATGGCTGTGATAATTATGAATGATCTGGAAAATTGTAATCTACAACGAAATAAATAAAACTAGTGTCTAAGCCCTCTAATTTGTCGCTGATTGGTTGACACGGGAGGAATTTTTAAACTTGGTGATTCGTACTTCATCAATAGAATATTTTTTGAATGATCTTAGTGAAGTGCATGTTTTTCTCGGGAGATGGCGGTGATCTTCCCCCGCAGGATGGCGAGATCCGACGCCGACCTACCGTCGGCTAGTGGGATTTCCCTCTAACCAGGACTCTCCCTCCAGCGGGCACCGCTCCAGCCGGACAAGCTCTAAGCTCCCGACCGGTCTCCCGGAATATGTGATAGTGTGGTCATGTTAGTGTAACTGTGTGTAAGAGGAGAGGATAGGACAAGAAGGAGGAAAGGATAGGACAAGAAAGAGGAAGGAACATCGCGCGCGGTCCGTGGCCCGTTTAGTAGGGTATTGCTCCGGCATTCGCCTGGTGTTGATCGGAGAAACCACGGAAAACTACTGATCAGAGCAGCGACGCTAGAATTCTCCTCCAGGCAGCGACTGAATTCGACCTAGCTGAAAAGCTAGTGTCGAAAATCTGCCGCCGTCAGGACTCGAACCTAGGACGTCCCTGTCAGAGGCGCTGCAGTGGCATCAGTTGATGCACTGAGCTACCACTCCCGGTTTGTTTTGTTTTTTCTTTGTTTTTTCTAAGAATTTCCACTATTTTAATGTGATTATTATGCTGGTAGTAATAAATATTTAATTTCATTTTTAATTATTGATCAGTATTTTGGCTCTGTATCTAGAGGCTCTACTCCTAGTGATCTCTTTCTACCACATTTCAGTTGTACGTGTGCTGTACGATGTTCCGCTGGAATGCGAATTTTAATGCAGTTGGTTTTTTTTGTCTTTGTCATCTTCAATGAGGATCAGCTGCGTGAAGTATGTTTGCAGCATTCTCAAATAGAGAGGACCGACGCCACGTTCCATTTCCCAGGTGAATACCATTGGTGAGTGTGAAGTTGAGATGCTTTATGAGTAGTTGTGGATCCCATGATCAACGCTAAAGTGTCTGCGACGTACAAGAGTTGTGTCCTTATTGTGTTCGTATTCCCAGACCCGAGTGCCGAGCTTAATATTGATTAATGGCTATTTGTGTTATTACGTCCTCGTTTCTACTCGTATTTATATGTTTAATTTATAAAAGAATGCACCTTTTTGGAAAAACATTAAAACGTGTATTTTCCAACTCGCTCAATTCGGCACATAGCAACATATAATCAAACATACAACAAATGTACTTCTATATCTCAGAGTCGCGCTCTGGAGCCTTAGCATCGAATAAACAGACAGAACATGAACAGGCTGTCATTATCTCATCACTACAATATGGACGTTTGTCTCGCGTTACAGAGTTAACTCCAACAGTTGGATGGCAGCGCTTCTGAAGAAGAATAGCGTTCAATAAGAATGGAGACTTACGGAGAGTGTTTTTGTTGTTTTTTTACGTCAAAAAAACAGTTAAAAACTTCGTATGACGTGTTGGTATGAGTGTTTGGGATGAATGAAGAATAACTAGAAAATATATAGCTTAATACATGAATTGATATTACATTGTTTAGAAAATATATGTGTGTTTGAATCAAGATTTGTGAAAAGGCATTTCGAGTTGAAAAGCTCTGATAAAACTTGCTCGTCCTAGTTGCCTCGCTGTGCCTGACCCGGATACGTAAATTACCCTGCCACGCAATACTCGGGTAGCGCTGATGTGTGTTTTTTGATAAATAACGACGGAAGGAACCGCCAAGTTTTATTTTGGGGCGAACAGTAAAACATTTCATTTCTTTTTTAGTCTTATGGAGGGTACAACTTACTACGTTGTCACTTGACAAATGTTACTTCATTTTCGTTTGTTTGTTCCACTAATCAGTTTAATTATACAAGAAATATATTTAATTATTCATAGAAGGAAATTCACCACACGCAATAGTACCTCTCATACTTCTGGTAGGAAGTATGAGAGGTACTTAATGAGAAGACATTAAATAAGTCTGTTCGTTTGAAGTCTCTTTGCATAGGTTATTATTATGCAAAACTATTCACTGAAATTTGTAAATATGAAGAACATTGGGAATTTTCTATTGCAATGTAAAACTAATGCAAGTCCTTTTGAGAATCCGGCTGTCCTAGAGTGTTCATTACTAATTCCTAAGATACTGGTAATGTGCAGCTGTGGCCTTCTTATCGTAACCTGTTCTTGACAATCTCATGTTCGTGCAAATTACCGCCGCGGAGCTCAGATTTCGCTGAAAATAGTAAAAGGTGCGCGGGCATTTGCATGCGCCGGCCTTGGGAGTCTCAACTCTCGCGCTGTCCTCGCTCTGGAGTGCGCGTGCGGACGCGGGCTCGTGGCGGAGGGTGGCTCAGTGCATCAACTGATGTCACTGCAGCGCCTCCGGCCGGGAGGTCCTAGGTTCCCACTCCCCACAGCGGCAGGATTTTCGACACTAGCTCCTCAGCTAGGTCGAATTCAGTCGCTGCCTGGAAGATAATTCTAGCGGCCGACTGCTCTGATCGGTAGTTTTCCGTGGTTTCTCCGATCAACGACAAGCGAATGCCGGAGCAGTACCCTACCAAACGGGCCACGGACCGCGCGCGATCTGTCCTTCCTCATTCTTGTCCTATCATCACCCCTTACACACACGTACACTTACATGCACTACGCTACCACACATGCTGGGAGACCGGTCGGGGACTTTGAACTTGTTCCATCTGGGGCCGCTGGTGTCCCGCTGGTGGGAGAGTCCTGGTTAGAGGAAGCCCCACTAGCGGTCGGTAGGTCGGCGCTAGTTCTCCCCATCCAGTGGGGGAAGATCACCGCCACTTCCCGAGGGAAAAAAAACATGCACTACCCTTACGGAACTAATGACGTTAGTAGTTGACGCGCCCGCAATCACTAACAACAACGCAACCAACCCTGCCTCCCTCAACGCCCAGGGGCGCGGGACGCCTTTCTCCCCGTCCCCCTCCCTCGTCCGCCCCCGCTCCCTTTCCGTGCGCACTTCACGCGCTGTGCATTCCGCTCTTTATATCCACTCCACATGCCCGCGCGCTTGAGAAGGCCCGGGGGCGGTGCGTCCAGCCATGACCAAGGCAGCCCGCCCGCCCGCCGGCCCGCCCGGCTTTGTAACCGGTGTCGGAAAAGGAAGTCGGGACGAGTTGCTGGGTTAAAAGGACACTTTGTCAAAGAGGGTTTTCGGACGTTTCCAAACGAAACTTAATTCTAAATTAAGCTCCTTTGTGGCGGTAATAAATAGTGATCAAAATTCCGTGTCAGTGAAACCGTGCATCGAAAGTATTTTCGGAATTTGTGAGAGTAGATGGGATTTGAAGTGTTCACCGTCCATCAAGTATACTGTGCCTTCCGGACACTACTTGCTCGTGATGTGTGGAATTGTATATATTTACATCAATATAAATGTAAAATTGCTCTCTTTTTTCCTCCGTTTGTTCACAATTTAGGCATTCGGGTGTAGGAGCTGCCTTTCTGACATTTAGCAAAAGTAAAACTATTGATTTATTACTTCTTTATTGTAAATTAAATACAAAGGTTCTCTTTATATCGTATTTGCTTCAGTCCAGAACAATTGACAAAGAAAATACATTCACTCTTTATGTGGAATACTTTCCGTTAGTTAATAAAATCACTGCACTTTCGTAAGTAACTTGACATGTCATTGATTATTATATCCGTCCGAACGCGTCCATCACAATTAAGTAAATGTAGAAGCGGGCGTTAAGGGCTGAACATCGTCAGAAATAGATTATTATTATTATTATTATTATTATTATTATTATTATTATTATTATTATTATTTCTGTACTTTTCTCAGTAAGCATTGAGAACCATTCATCTATTCATACGACTTAGGCTCTAGCAAATGCAACTGGTAATGACAGATCTGAGGAAAGACGGTAGAAGAAATTAATCTTTGTCCGTCCTTCAATTTAAAAATTTTCGCACAATATGGCAAGTCTGTAGGATTAAAGTTTTTTGGATGGTTATGCAGATTCCTTTTGATAATCCTATTTTTGTAAGACCTGAAGCAAATCGGTCTGTCACCACTCCTGTGGCTGAGATGATTATTGGCACTATTTCAACCTTACTTAGTTGCCAAACGTGTTGGATTTCTGCTGCCAAATTCTGGTATTTTGAAATCTTCTCCGATTCTGTCTTGTTCAGGTTTTTGTCAGTGGACAGCCTACATCTATGATTGTTGCATACTTTTGTATTTTATTGATAACTATTATTATTATTATTATTATTATTATTATTATTAACATATCGGTCATTACTACCAATCTACATGTTCTCTTCTGAGGCCCAGTCGTAATCTACTATGGAGAGAGATTAACGTATGTAATTACGGGGATAAACTTTTTCGGCTGTATCCCTTGGTGGTTGTTACTCCTTGAATTATGAATTATGAGGGATATGATGATGGGGGGGGGGTGAATGGGCAATTACAAATACAACCAGCCTTACGCAGGACTCGAACTTGCAGCCTCCTCGGTGCAGACGACGGCTGCCGCAATCGTCTGCGGCACGGGACTGGCTTGTTGTTGTTGTTGTTATTGTTGTTATTATTATTATTATTATTATTTTATTATTATTATTATTATTATATTATCCTGCCGCTCTCGTAACGATCGTCGTTCCCTCATCGCATACTAATGTCCCTCATCTTTAACATTATTCCTTTGGAGCATTTCATAAAACTTGAGCTGTCATTTATTACCTGAATAATATTGCCCAAACGTTTTCATGCAGTCTGTTGCTCGTCATTTTGTGTAGTGTTAAAAATGGCTATCAAAGACAGAATAGAATATTTGCAAAATTGCCGTGTAACTAGTCATTTAACACTATGAATCAAATATACTTTTTTGATTAATTTAAAACAAATATGTCTGTTTTTCATTGTTCTTTTAAATTTCTAATATGTTTTTAATAATCACTATATTCTATTCTATATTTCAAGTTTCGAATCAATGTCAGTCTGACATATTAGAAATGATGTCAATGATCATAACTGACAGTTCAGGTTACTATTAAATTTATGATTTGAGAATAAAATGTAATTCCTCTGACGTTCAATGCTGCAAAGTGCTTTAATGTAGCGTGTTTTTTCACCAATTGAATTTGGGATTGTTCCAAGGAATCCCTGTTCGTTCCTCCTGCTGTTTACTTTTTCGAGTATCGTTTACGACCCTCTAAATACTCGCTCGTTGACTACAATATTATCCAACCAGATATGGTGTTGGCAATAAAAATAATTTATGGATACATGATACGTTCTTACAACATTCTCGATTCAACATTATTCCCTCGTTCTATGTTGTCGTCCTTGAATTTTTTTCCTGTTCATGACATGAGAGGAACTTACTATAAGTAGAAAACAGCCGCTTATATTTCTTGATTGCTTTGTTTCTTGGTATCCTTTAATGTATGTGTTTTAAAAACAATGTTGCTGTAAATTTGAAAGAATGCTGTGAGTTTTTCTTTTGTTCGTTTTAACCTTACTCGGAGTGCTCATCTTAATGCGATTGCATTCCTGATTTGGAAATGTCTCCCAACACATTTCCAACTTCTTTAATGTAGAACTATGGCGCAGACTCCTTCAGTAGATCCCATTCTTGTTGTAGGCCATGAATTCGTAGCAGGTTGTGAGAACCTTCGTAAATGTCTATCCACATTCTTGAAGGTATTCGAACTGAATTGTCTTCATACTCGACCAATGACCTTTGCATTTGACGCGAATCTAATCAATCAATAATGGCTAGTACTGGGTGCTATTTTGTTACTTCATTTTCAATTTTTTATGTGTCATGTCATTTGTGAAAAAAAAAAAAAATAAAGTTGTGCGATAGTTTGAGTGAGGCATATACCGTGCAGAGCAAAGTTTGCTGATGGCTAGCGGTATCACAAATTCACTTAAAGGAATGCAATCGTCAAAAGTTGGTTGACATCTGTTACCTCCACACACGCGCCACATTCGCGTAATGGCATAGAATTTAAATGCGCAGATAGAATTTAAGTTGTTTTCGTGGTTCTACATCTTTGCTCGTCTCATCGACAGTCTTTGTATAAGAAGGCATGCCAATTTCCAGTTTGTGGGTTATTTCCTTTCGGGGATTATTTGTATTGTTATATTACGCTAACAATTGCAACAATCATTCACGTTTTTAGACAAAATAAAATTACACGTTATACAATTGTCGACATGCGTTCTGGGACGTTCGCCATTAAACAGAGTTTTATTTTACTCGTAACATCATGAATTCGTTTAACGCAATCGTGAAAAGTTCGTTGACCAGCCATTACCTCTACTCGCGCGTCACAGTCGCGTAATGTGATAGAATTTCATTGCGCGGAGTAAGTCGGCTTCGCCGGACTTTATCTCCGCTCGTCTCATCGACTGTGTTTGTGCGAGGAGGCACGATCCTCATGAGAAAGCAATTCTTGCGGCTCTGTTTGGAGTTTCATCGCGCAGTTAGCCCGCGTCCGTCGCCAGCGCGGCAAATAGCCTCCTCGTCATCTTCGTCACACGGCTACTTTCTGCAGGCGGACGCCGTAAACAGCGACACTCTAGGGCTGTTTTTTGTGGTCGTCGTTCTCTTCATCTGGGTGCGGAGATGTTTCCGACCGAGGGAGCAAACGTTGCCGACTGAAAGATGACGATTCAGTGAAAGGGTCACGGGTCTTGCGATTCGCTCGGTTCAAACCACCACTGCTTTTTGTTCTCTTTGGATTTTTACAAATTTATTTTATTTAAAGTTGCATTAAAAGAAAATGATTAGCGACTGCAAAAATACACGTTATACTATCATTAAAACAGGATTGTAATTGTACAGTGAATTTTGGTTGGTTGGTTGGTGATTCCGGGTGCGTCAACAGCTTGGGTCATTAGTCCCGTAAGTGTAGTACATTTTTCTCGGGAGATGGCGGTGATCTTCCCTGTTGGATGGCGACATCCGGCGCCGACCTACTGTCGGCTAGTGGGGTTTCCCCCTAACCACGACCCTCCCACCAGCGGGGCACCGCCCCAGCCGGGACAAGCTCTAAACTCACGAGCGGACTCCCGGAATATTTGGTAATGTAATGCATGTTAGTGTACGTGTGTGTAAGTGAAGAGGATAGGACAAGGAAGAAGAAGGAAAAATCGTGCGCGGTTCGTGGCCCGTTTGTTAGGGTACTACTCTGGCATTCTCGTGCTGTTGTTCAGAGAAACCACGGCCAATCACAGCAGCCGGCCGCTAGAATTGTCCTCCAGACAGCGACTGAATTCGACCTAGCTGACAAGCTAATGTCGAAAATTCTGCCGCCGTCAGGACTCGAACCTAGGACCTCCCGGTCAGAGCTGCTGCAGTGACATCAGTTGATGCACTGAACTACCGCTCCCGGTTACATAGTAAAATACAGTTTAAACAAGAATGAAAGGTAATTTGCAATTGACAGACAGACATATAAATCGTTATTCACTTTAAATAATTTACATAATATTAATATTTTATCCTGAAAGTCATTGGAGTGTCATATTTTCAAGATTATCAGTCTACAGGATCGATTGGCGTTCATTGATATATTTTGTGTATGGCTGAAGGATATGGATAATTGACAGCTGTTCGTTGCATGATTCACCTTGTAAGAGAGCTGTGTGATTTAACAGATGTAAGTGAGTTGGTTTGGTATGTTCAAATCTATTTCGAGAAAGTGTTACTTGATCTTTGCGATCGAGTTTTTGTTGGTTCTTAGTTTATGGAAATCATGAATCATTTTATGTATACTGCTTATTTTGTACTTTCCAAGTCGTATTCCATTGCTTTTTTCCTATTATTAACTTTGGTTTTTTTTTTATGTACAATGATCAATACTTAACGTTGTTTACATTTCGCAAATTTAGGATTTGTCATCAATCTGTGTGGAACTGTCATGAATCAAAACATGTCCTCTCTGAATATCATCTTTTAAAAGAAACAAATATAATGCCGTCTTTCTGAACCAACTTTATCTGTGCCTTGTTATGACATGTAATTCGTCCGTTATATTTATAATTGATTTTTTTTAATATTTTACCGAGCAATACAACATCGAATAGTTCAAGGAAGGGCGGCAATTACAACTACTTGCTACTCAACTTTCTCAACTCCCTACTTACTACTCAACCTACTACTTACTCAACTCCCTACTTAGGGCCGGTTGCATAATCGTTCGATGTGGAATTCATAAACTTATTGGTTCTATAAAATAGTCTACAGCGGCAAAAAGGGTCTCTGGAAGAACCAATGAGACTTATGAAACCTACAAACCTTTCTATATCTTATAGGTTCTGAAACGGATCTACGAATGCTGATAGATTCTACAAATAAGCAACATGGTGGTTCTGCGCACTGCTGCAACAAACAGCTCTTTACCAGTGTTCGAGGTTATCGTGGATCTTGGCGCCCGTTTGGTACTTGATTGACTTTTTAACGTTTTATTGACTATTGACTTTATTGACGTTGTGTTTGGTGTGTAGTGTGCGATTTAGATGGTCTTTTGTGTGTGTTGAATATCAGTGAATGCTATATCCACACATTTATTCTGAGTGTAATATTTTAACGAAAAGGAAGGATTAAATTTGGTAATGACAATGTTCTACTGTAGTATTTTCTATTCTTCCTTTTTTTATTTTTTTCTCCTAGCACAAAATTAATCACTTAACTTAATTTCATGATAACAATAAGCTTTCTTCAACCTCAAAATATCCCGTGCTTACGTGTGGCATCCAACCCCTTTTGAAGACAGACGCCCTAGTTGGTGATACAATGTGTCCAGATTGTGCTTCATGTTCTGCTCAATAAATAAGTGCAATGGATGAAAACAATAGTTTTTCAATTATTCTATAATTCAAATATTAATAACAGAATTGTTCAGCTCACCTTTTACACTTTTTGGAATGATCAGTGAATCAAATTTGCAGTCATAATGCTGAAATTCGGTTTGTCATGAAGAAGAAATTTCAGTTGTCAAAAGATCACTTTCTAATAGATAACCAATGAATATTTCATAAGTTAATGATGAACCAATGAAGAAAAAGTTTTATTGTAAGTGCTAGTATCAATATCAGTATTCCAAATATCCACACATCCACTTTTTTGTGAATTCATTTAAAATAATTTTGAAAGTCTGTTAAGCGCTCTGCTCTCAGAACTAGCAGAGTTGCATCTTGGATTTGCCCCCCCTCCTCCTCCTCCCGGAAACTAGTTTCTTGCGGTTGAGTTCTGTACTACTGATGTTAGATGGGAGCACGTTAATTGAATGAATAGTAGTACAAAGAGATGCGAAATGATAAAAGAGCTACTGCGAAATGACAGTCCGAGAAAATTGGATTTTGACAAGGATTGTAGGTAGGTACCGAAGTTGAACTCCTGAATGTGCGCAGAAAGGTAGAACCAACTGCTCAACAGTGTGATCACCGACGTGTTCGCCAAGCGGCGAGTCGAGCAGGAAGTGCAGCCTTTCGCCTGGGAGAAGGAAGAAGCTCCGACTCCTTCGCTCGCCCCATCCGCCGACGCATATTTCTAATTTCGCCGCAGCTGACTGACGCGTGCACGGAAGGCGAGCCCCACCTCCCCGGCCTCGCGCCCCGCCTCACCCCGCCCGCCCGCCCCGCCGCCTCCCCCCCGCCTCCCCCCCCGCCTCCCCCCCCGCCCGCCCCCCCGCCTCGCCCCGCCCCGCCCCCCCCGCCCGCCTCCCCCCCCCCGCCCCCCGCCTCCCCCCTCCCCGCCTCGCCCCTCCCCCCTTCACCCCACTGCGATCCACCCCTCCCCGCCCTGCCGCTCCACGCTCTACCTCCCGTTCCGCCTCACTCCGCCCACACCCCGCCTTCTTCGTCTCAACCCATCCCATCCCCCCCATCCCTCCCTGCCCAACACGCCCAGCCCTGCCTCCCATACCCCGCCCTGCCTCCACCACCCCCACGTCCGTCCCCGCCACGCCCCACTCTGCCCCGCTCCGTCCCAGAGAGAGACGCCCGCTGGCTGGCTGCCTTCCAACCGCGCCAAGGGCTCGATAGCGGAATTTCGCTCCAGACAAATGCCAGGTCGGCGATTTAAAACCTCGGCTGTCGTGCGTAAAGTATTGGATTTCATGTATTTCAAAATACTTCCTCCGTCTCTCTCTCTCTCCCCTCCCTCCCTCTCTTCTCCCTCCCTCTTCGCGGTTGTCGTTCTTTCTCGCGCCCTTCCCAAGAAGTATTTCCGTCCATGTATTTCCATGGCGCGCGGCTCGGCGGAGGCGAAGTAGTTGGACCTGCCAGAACATAGTTCGCGCGGGAACTAGCTCCGGCGCGAAGTTTCAGATGCGCTTTGACGAACAAGGGAAAAGGCGAGAAGTGAGCGTAACGAACTTTGTTGGATCCACTCCACTCTTCTTCACAAAATTAGCAACCTTGTTGTCTTCCAAATCTAAAGATATTAAAATTATAAACAAAAGATGTTTCACTTGTTTTAATTGATTTCTCTTAATATTGATCAATGTTGGTGGGAAAATGTTTCGTTTCAATTTTAACTCGTAAAGTGAATGAAAATTTATATCATGTGAAAATATTTGCATTCATTTCAATCTACTCAATATAAAATTATGAAATCGTGATTGCTCATTCAGTCTGTCTTATCTTCTCTTTTATTCGTCGTATTTACTGCTGTAAACTTTCTGGTCTCTAAAGAGATCAAATCGAAAAGAGAAAAATGATATATTTACGATAGAATATTTGTCAGAGAAGAATGAAAAGGAGACATCGAATTTTTTTTTTTTTGATGTTTTTTTTTACTTATGACAGAATGAAATTATGTCGTCGACGGACATATATTTCTTAGTTAATCCTAAGTTTAAAGTTATTGCTTGCTTAGACCAAAATTCTATGAAAAGAAATGCCAGAATGAAATGCTTTATGATTTAGTGTGTTGAAATGCCCGTATGACATGCGGGCAGCCGATGAAAAGAAGCCAAGCAGCCAACCAGAATCCAGCCAGCAGATGAAAACAAGTAATATGAACGTTTTATGTAGAGATATTGTGCATCGTTGGCCGAGTATTCTCATTTTAAAATGACAAACAGCTTTAAGTTATTTTCCTTCTTTAATCCAACTTTTTCTTGTCTGTTATATTCTTTTAAAAATAAATTAAACAGAAAGAAACTTGTAATGGTTAGTTTGACGCTCTGGAGTGAGAAAGGTTGAAAAAGGTGCCAAGAGAATTCTGGTCATTCTAAATGGAAATTCGGCAGTCAATCCAGTTTCTCTCGAACTTAATTCAAACCCTCTGTTAAAATTGAATCGTCAGTTGAAAATGTGTTTTGGATATTTTGAATCTGCGGATGATAACTAAAAAATTCCTTTTAGTGGGCAAAATAGTGATCAACAGAGGCAAAAATGCTGCTGAACAAATCTACACGAAATGGTTTTGCACGGACTCTGCGCAAAATAAAAAATTTAAAAAAATAAAACTGTCGTATAACAGTGCAATGCGGAAGCTACCGCTCTTCTGGGTGTGGTCACGAGCACCTTTGTGCACCCGGAACATCGCGTGGACCTACCTCGGTCCTGTGCCTTTCAATATTTGCCCATGGAATTCCTTGGACCCGCCTCGGTGCTTTGTTCTGGGTGTGGGATCCAAAGCCCCAATTAGACACACATTGCACACAGTTGCCGGTTTCGCCAGGAGATTATGGCACAGAAGTAATACATGCAGGTCTTAATCACAACTAGAAACATCCATGCCTTACGATGGACTCAAACCCTCATTCTACGTGTCCACGAACGAGGCTCACCTGCTCCAAACCAGAAAAGATCACAAAACGATTGCCCCAAATCACAAAAGATTGAAAAAGTGCCGCGGTGCAGCCGGTTCTTTCCAGAATGGAGTAGAAAGGCTGTTAGTAGGGCGCAGTGCTCTTGACCCCTCATAAAATTGCAGGAGCCAGCAATTCGCAACGCACACATACGCATCGGCCATGCGGTTCTTTGGCCAAAGAATAATTTCAAAGATTGAAGCCGTAGCTGCACTGCATTCCAACGACCCCACCCCCTGCATGGGGCCGTGCAGTAACTTTCGCACCAAAAATGCAACGGCGATTTTTTTGCGCCACATGAGCTAGCGCACCATTGGTTCGAGTGTCGCCCCGCCACCGTTCCCAATAGCTGATTTTAAGCAACCCAGGGTGAGGCACTCGGATAAAGAGAGGGGATTCGTTTTGTCGCGTGTGAGACTCTAAAAACACTCCGTACGATCTTCGAGCTCGATCTTCGAACTTGGCATTTCACAATTATTTTTCCATTCGAGCTTTTACTCCGAGTTCATACTTCTGACTTGTGTCTCGAACGTGGCTTCAAACTCCCATTTAAGACTTTGCGTGCCGTAGATGTAATTCTAGAATAGACTTTGGGCTTTGAAGATGCACTCGCAGTGGCTTGCATCTCCAACTCGCACGGGCGATCACTGATGTCTCAAAGATGCACTATGTGGCTTAATTTGGCACTAAACTTGTGCTAGAACTCCATTCCGTGAGTTCACCTTAACATGTGCTCAGAAACGGCACTTTGACCGGCCCCGCCGACACCCAGCCGCCGGGAAGGAAGCCATCACCTCAACAACAATAAGACTTTTGTGAATGACCCGTAATCAGGACCCCGTCGGATCCCCGCCGAGGTGTGAAAAGAATATAACGAGAGACGCTGAGAGGGTAGATGCCTCCAATATGGCATGTTACTGCAGCGGCAAAGTAATTGGTTCTTTTTGTTATTGCTTGTGATAGTTTCAATTAGTCTTGGATGCCGCAATAAGTCTATCAAAATTTGTAATAATCCCTGTAAAATCATTCATTCGCATGCTCATCATCATCATCATCATTAGTTTTTAATTAAATGTGTTGTGAAAAAAAAATATTTTTTTTGAACCTGCAATCCCGCAGGCAAAGGACACCGCTAGGTTACAAAAGAAAAATCTCGTGAAGAATATAACTATATTATTGAAGAGATTTTTATGTTATACGAGGAAAAATATGAAATCTTTGCAAATTTTGAAAATTCAGAGTGAACAGTGACAATCAGACCTTTGCCGGCTTTATAAGTGTATTCGCCATCTTTAAAACCATTTTTTAGAAAATGTTGAAGTATCTCAGGGATGATATGAAGTACTCCTAAATTTTCAAGAAAAAGTTTGAAAATCGCAGAGCGTCTATTTGAGAGAGACCAATCGGGGAATATTCATTTTGGAAAAAATCCTCCGAATAGTTTATGCGGTAGTGTTGTACACAGATAGACAGACAGACATACCGACGAACGTTTTTAAAAAAGACTTTCAGTATAAGGGATTTAAATGTGTATTTCTATTAAAATCTCGAAATAGATTTTCCAAACATATAACTTTCTCTACGTACATTACTTCGGAGGAAGTAATGAACAAACATGTTACTTAAAGATCAAATAGTACGATCGTAAAGATCGTATGAGAGATTCTTCCATTTTACATAGTACATTCTCATCAGGGTAGTTTATCACTGGAGACCCATAGACCGTGCAATGTGTCCATCCTGACACCAGATGTTGCAAGTCCACAGGTAATAATTTATTTATTTCATGAAAGATTCAAACTCAGAACGGAGAGAATATTATATCCCAAAGCGTCAAGCAAGACATGTGCTTCGATGTGCCAGATTAGAAGGATCAGTTATCTTGAATTATTCAAAGTAGCAGTAAAAGAAAACATTTGAAGGTTTAGAGATGTAAAACAAAGAAAACAAAAGAGGCATGAAACATTGTTCTTGATTGTGAAACATACGACATGCAGATGTCCATTCTATGCGGATCGTTACAAGAGTTAATTGGTTGTGCTGGTTTGTCTCGGTGATTTCGATGATATACGCCTTTAGTTGGACAAGTTGAGTTCCGAAGAATATGCAGCCACACACATCAATTTTCTCGGAAAGAAAATAAGAAAGTGAGTAAATTTCAAATTTGTGATGATTTTTATATTTATCGTTTCGAATGTACTATCAAATTCATTTTAGAT
Organism: Teleogryllus oceanicus; assembly: GCA_964035755.1. Classification (NCBI taxonomy): domain Eukaryota; kingdom Metazoa; phylum Arthropoda; class Insecta; order Orthoptera; family Gryllidae; genus Teleogryllus; species Teleogryllus oceanicus. The sequence goes on from CAXIVR010000008.1 coordinate 15,508,895, forward strand.
TTCACCACCAACATATTTATAATAGCAGTTCCAGTAGACATTAGGATCTACAATTTTTTTAATAGACGCAAACGCCACTTTCTAAATTTCAATCGGTTGCTGTTGCTTCACATTCTGAAGGTAGTGGTTTAAAGTAGTTAGTCCATTTTTGCAGGCTCCTTGAAAACTCTACTTCAAGCATAGTTGTTGGGTTTTTCCTTTCATATTAAAGCTTTCATGAAGGAAGAGTTGGAGAACTATTGAGACACAGCATCAAAGATTTAAGAGGTTCTAAGACCGATAACACATATATTTCCAGAAATGTAATGTTGGTCCGAGAATAGCTGTTTCCAAGAGCAGAATGTTTCGTAGACGGTTTGCTAATAACTGAAGTTTATACAATTTTCAACACAAGGCATTGATCTTCTCAATCATAACATTACATTGATCTTGCAAACTGCTATCGAAATTTCGAATCAGCCTCAAAAACGCTGAACATGGGAATGGGGCCGAAATATTCTGCGTTAAGTAAACATGTCCACTGACGAATTAGGTACATAACTGTAGCCTGTAGCTTCAAAACTGCTGCTGAACCCCATAAAATGGCTTCCTAAGAAGTTACACGCACACCGCAACAAATAAAATACTCTGCATAACACTACGATTAATTAAATATCTCATCAAAACAGACTTATCGAATAGGTACTGCAATAACATAGTGAAGTATATGCAATTACATCGTTCATAACAATTCTTTACATGCAAGAATATAAAAACGTTGTTGTTCCACACCGCAACATATAAATAGCAATATATGGCGGATTGCCTGTACCTTGGAACCTTGCAGTCGCTTGGCATCAACGGTGTAGTGATTAATTGTTCAAGATTCCGGGCGCGTGAACTAAAGTGGTCATTAGTCCCGTACGTGTAGTATGTGTTTTGCACGGGAGAAAGCAGTGGCGTGCCCCGAGATGGCGAGATCTGGCGCCGACCTTTCGTCGGCTAGCAGAGTTTTCCCCTACCAGGTATCTCCCACCAGCGGGGCACGCCCCAGCCAGGACAAATTCTAAGCCCTCGATTCGTCTCTCGACCTATGTGGTAGTGTAGTGCTTGTTAGTCTGAATGTGTGTGTGAGGATAAGTCAAGGAAAAGGAAGGAAAGATCGCGCGCGGTCCGTGGCCCGTTTGTTAGGGTACTGCTCCGGCATTCCCCTGGTGTTCATCGGAGAAACCACGGAAAACCACTCTGTGGTGTAGTAAGCAGTGACGGTCTGAGAATGAGAATTCAATCGGTTCATGGAGTGTGAGAATAACACGGAATAACACGACCAACATTTGCATTTTCCAAATAAAAATCCGGAGTGCTTCATTATTAGTTTTTTTTTGTTTTTTCACGAGATCCTTGTATCTAACGAAACCATTGGCGCCTCTCGCATAGTGGGAGGTTGCAAAGTTTTTATTGAGTAGGGATTAATAGGGAGCGGATTTTAATGAAATGTCATTTTTTTTCAATTTAGAACAATGCCGTTTAGTTTAAAAATTCCTTGTATGTTTCCCAAAAGGAAATTACGCATCTTTACAGGTCATTATTTTGCATTTTGTTTGTCAATTTCGAAGTCATTTTTTACTGTCTTCCGTAATTTTTAATGCATTTTTTGCTGATTTCATTGATTATAATGTAATTTTTAATGGTACTTGTTGAAATAATATTTACGATATGCAAAAAATGTTCTTCACAGAATTACTCAGTAGCCTATTCGATTTGTTAGCTAAAAATTGTTTTGACAGCCGTTAGTATGGAATTCTTGTGCCGTAAATCAGCGCCATTGTTGGTTCGGCAGATTTCGGGATAACTTAAGACAGAGATTTCGTGGTAAAGAACAGTCGAAACCAAAAGTTTACAAGCTGAGTTCACTCGAACGAATGGAAGAAGCCTCGATTGCATCAGTAACGTATCAAACAGCTTGAGTTGTTCATCCGAACTGTTTTTGATAATATTTTTCTTTGGATTTAAGGGCATTTTAAGAGCTTTATTCATCATTTTTGGCGATGTTTTAGGTCATCCGCCTTCCAGAGATTAATAATATAGATTCCTGGACCGGGAGCGGTAGCTCAGTGCGTCAACTGATGTCACTGCAGCGCCTCTGAACGGGAGGTCCTAGGTTCCCACTCCCCACGGCGGCAGGATTTTAGACACTAGCTTTTCAGCTAGGTCGAATTAAATCGCTGTCTGGAGGAGAATTCTAGCGGCCGGCTGCTCTGATTGGCAGTTTTCCGTGGTTTCTCCGATCAACACCAGGCGAAAGCCGGAGCAGTACCCTACCAAACGGGCCGCGCGCGATCTGTCCTTCCTCTTCCTTGTTCTTTCTCTCCTCTTACACACACTCACTTACACTAACATGCACTGCACTACCACATATTCCGGGAGACCGGTCGGGAGCTTAGAGCTTGTCCTGGCTGGGCGGTGCCCCATTGGCGGAGAGTCCTTGTTAGGGGAACCCCGCAGCCGACGGTAGGTCGTCGCCGGATCTGGCTATCCAGCGGGGAAGATCGCCGCCATCTCCCGAGAAAAAACATGAACTAACGGGATTAATGACCAAAGCAGTTGACGCGCCCGGAAACACGAAAAAATCAATGAATCAATCGCTTCCCGCAGAGTGCATGTGGCAGAGCTGTTGCTCCGCAGGCGTAAAGGGTCGTGTGTGGGCGCGTCGCGTGGGCGGCGCTGAGGTGCGGAGGCTGCGCCACCAGCCCCCGTTATGATAGCTTCTCACGTCCTTCGTGGTTCGCGTTTCACGTTCATTGCAGTTTATTAAGTTTATTACGCTCTTGGCGCACATCGGCCTTAACTCGCTTCCCAACAGCGTCACGTGCCCCGGCGCGGAGCCGCAGCAACTTGCTCCCCTCCCCCTCCCCACGGTCAACACAGGTCGGAGATTATAGGTTAAATAACAGGGGTAAATAACATTTTATAGATTATTACAAACAGAAATATTTACAATATTTTTTTTAAATTTTTGCAGTAGTTGAGATTATTTTATCAAGACCAGAATATGAAGATAATTAAACACTGATTTGCAACCTTCAGTTGAATTAACATATCATTATATATATTATATATATATAGTTTTTTATGGCAAGAGAACTTGTCTCTTTCTTCGTGTACTGACGCTGGTATCTTGTTTATTGACCCATACTGTCACGTATTGTTTGGGAAGAGGTTTTTACAAGCAACATAACCTTAATGTTATTAATTTTTCTTTCGGGGTCTTTTCCAACTGTAGGGGTTGTCTTTTTGCGGACTATCCGCCCTGGGTACTCACTGAGTCCCTCATGGGGATATATATAAACCTTTGTACACTACACACTGACATACGTGCGGGCTCCTCGGTCTGTAGTCAGCAGACTCACAAGGCCTTTCGCGACACACACATACATGAAGACAAAAACAACAACCATAGCCACTGCCGGACTCGAACCCGCCACCCTTTAGAGCAACGCGCTGAGTCGGCACACCACCTCGGCCGTCAAAGTCGGCGTTGTTAATAATAATATAAGCAGTAATAATATCTATAAATATCTCTAACTAATAGTAATTACGTATTTGTTTATAATTGTTCTAGAACAATATTCATCATAATTCGTGATGCACTTTTTTGTGTCCATAGTGTTTAATTGTCTCTTCATTATGTTATTCCCGTTCTCATACTTCCCCAGTCGACTAACTTCTCAGTCGTAGTGATTATCTGCTTATGACGCAGCTCATGTAGCACGGCATGCGATAGCAAGGCTCCCAGATTGAGTCCCCGACGATAAGGAAGAATAAATAACGTTTGAAACAGAATGTCGCAAAAGTATATTGTGGAAATGTTAACAACTCAACTTCATGCAAAACATAAATTTTTGCAGAGGGGTTGTTTGCGTAAATTAAGCGATGGGAGCAAGAATCTTAGGGAATGTTTTGAAAGCGTTCATAATTTTAAACATTCTTACAGTACAATAGAACATCAAACAATGTAATCAAGTAGAGAACACACGAATGAAAACATTCATTCCTGAAACAACCGTAAATTTCGTTATCGGCGACGTCGTATCAGAGAGTCGTGCAGTGCTCCCTGTAATTCTTTCCGATAACAGTGAAGGGTTTTTCTGCGCGTGGCGGCTCCTGCCCGGCACGAGATGGAGGCACAACCTGGCATTGCGAGCCTCGTTGGATTTTGATTGATTATTTTCGTGTTTCCGGGAGATGGAGGCACAACGCTGGCATTGCGAGCTCTCTGTTGGATTTTTGATTGATGCTTTCTTGGATGGCGATCGGCGCCGACCTACCGTCGGCTAGTGGGGTTTCCAACCAGGACTCTTCACAGCGGGGCAGCGCCCCAGCCGGACAAGCTCTGAACTCCCGACCGGCTCCCGAACTATGTGGTAGTGTAGTGCTGTAGTGTGTGTGGTGTGTGTGGGAAGAGGCAGGACAGAGGAAGAGGAAGGACAGATGCGCGCGGTCCGTGGCCCGTTGGGTAGGGACTGCTCCGGCATTCGCCTGTGTTGACGGGAACACCAGCGAATGCCGGCGCTAATTCTCTCCAACGGGCATGGAGCGCAGCAGTGTGATCGTGAGTCCATTCCTCTTTTCCTTATCCTCATCCTCTCCGCCTTTCAGCACACACACACTTCACAGCTAACATGCACCACACTCATCAAGGGCATCTTCCTGGGAGCACCGGGTCGGTGGAGTTTAGAGCTTGTCCGGCCGGGCGGTGCCCCGTTGGTGGGAAAACCTGGTTAGGGGGAAACCCCACTAGCCGACGGTAGGTCGGCGCTGGATCTCGCCATCCAACGGGGGAAGGTCACCGCCATCTTCCGAGAGATAACATGTACTATACTAATGGGAATAATGACCGAAGCAGTTGACGCGCCCGGACTCACGAAAAAATCAATCAATCATTCAATCAACACATACTTATTGTCAGTGTACAAGAAAAGTGACACAATTTTTTTTAATTAAACGAAGAAACGTTTAGGGAATTTTCTCGATTTCGAATTTTATAACGGTGACTTACAAGAGACGTTATACAAGAGAAAAAAAGACTTTGGCTTTGGCAGCACAATAAACGCTCAGGGTAATAACATTTTCCACTAAAATCACAGTTTTTAGACGTGTCCCATATCACGTGAACCGACAATATATTCCAACATTCTGTTCCGGAAATAACGAAACACGCAGCAGCGTAACCTGCCAGTGTGACACGGGCAATGCACTGCGTCATCCCAGAGACTGACCTGAAACACTTGTGAATTTGAAGACGTCTGAGATCGTTGGCAGAGAGCGTGATATCGAGGTCAGCCCCCAGCTAAAAGCCTCAAGCGAGGAACACTCAGGGAAGTTTTCAGTCACGTTGCGAAAAGAGCTGTACTGTATTCAAAGAAATTTGGCTCCCTGCCAGAGGAGTCAGTGGCGGTACGCCCAAGTATATTCGGGATCGCGAGCTCCTGATGTTGGGTTGTTGGCTGGAATAGACATAAATACCCACGTGAAGGGAGGCATGTCCAATACTTGTTAAGTGGAATCGACCTGGTTCATGAAAAATAATATAAATGGAGAAGAGAACGCCAGATTATATTCACTGGAAATAGACTGTTACTGCGAGTGAAGGCACTATCGAGCCGCCTCTCCCATGAGAACAAAGTTCACATGCCCGCGGTCTGGGATTCCACCCCCCTCCATTCAGCTGCCCTCTCCTGTGACAATAGTCGGAACTGTCGGAATTCGTCACTTTGCAGTTGTTTAGTATGCATTTATTTATAGCTACGTTTCGGTATTATACAACACATAATGCAGATGGCCTTTGCAATTCCAATGAAGGGAGGAGCCCGAAATATTGTAATACATTTGAACTTCTGATGGAAGCGGGACGGCACCCAAGGCCGTAACGCGAGAAGTAAGGGCGGCCGGGGCCGAATGAATTGGGGGACAATAACAGGGGGGAGCGGAGAAAGGGGTAGACAGCAGACGCTGTTCCCCTATGTGCCCTGTGCCCTGCGCGCCGTTGCCGCCCCCGTCGCCGCCGTCGCGCCCCCCGCCGCCTCGCCCCGCCTCCGCCTCCGCTCGCCTCCGCCTCCGCCACCGCCACCGCCCCGCCCCCACCGCCGCCCCGCCACCGCCACCGCCACCGCCACCTCCGCCACCGCCGCCGTCGGCGTCTCCGCCACCTCAGCCGCCGTTGTCGCCGTCGCTGTCACCACCACCTCCGCCACCGCCGCTGCCGCCCTCTCCACCGTTGTCGCCGCCGCTCCGCCGCCCCTCCGTCACCGCACCTCCGCCCCCCGCCACCCCGCCCGCCCTCTCCGCCGCCGCCGCTCCGCCACCTTGTCGCCGCCCCTCCGCCGCCGCCGCCGCCGCCGTCGCGCGATGCCCTGCAACGGGAGTATTTCAAGCCACTTCCCCTTTCACCACGGCCAGTATTGCATATTGCATGAAGACTTTCATGAAGTTTTGTTCTCCTGCCAGACGAGAACTCTTCTTGCTCCCCATGTATTACTATTGCCCGTTTATAACCGTGGGAGCCATCTCTACTATCTTTCAGATTTTTCCAATGTGATTTTGATTTATTGTGGGCTGTAGTGTTTTATTTCGGAAATGAGACTGCCGGAATAAAAACAAGTGTAAAAATATTTATGGGTGTGTCTTTTTTGATCTCCTGCACGTGTTTGAGTGGTGAAATGCATTCTGTTCCAGACACAATAATTTTTTCGGTGAAATATTATTACTTTTTGCTTCAAAACTTTACATAGACAACCAACATTTTTGATATTTTTTATGTTTTAATTAAGTTAATTTACAACAATGCGATTTTGACACAACTCCAAATTAAATTGAGAATTTAATGAAACCTATATATGCATGTGTTATACTACTTGTTGATTTAAAGTATGTTACTATGTACTTTGACATCAATGGAGTACGAATGGAAATGAGGAAAGTTTAGTATCACAGAAGGAAGAATAGATACATTAACCACACAGGAAATTTATATTTGAAATGAAATGATAAGTTTGGTATTGTAATAGAGAATCACACATCAGTTCGAAGAAAAATAATTTTGTTTATTATATGAAATTAGCAATAAAATGTCGGATTAATATTGTGAATCATTTACGTTCGACCGGTCTGAACATATGTGCCCAATACAAATTACTAAAGATATTAGAAAAATAAATTGTTTTATTTCATTATATTCTTTTTGTAACAAAATGCTAAATACATTTTTAAAATTGTTATCTCAGAACTCGAGAAACTCTTGGAGATTCAATTCTTAAATCAGCCATATCTGTGAGTAAAACTAAGAAGTTTTCCTTGCCGAAGAGCAAATGCAGATCTGGAACTTCGCCGAGAAGTTCCGTTTTTTTCTTCTTCGTTCTGCATACTTCCAGTTCTTCTTACATTACCCTTGCATACATGAATGTACTTCCATTATCACAATGATCATTGTAAGACACAAATTTCGTAAGGAAGAGACGAAAATATATTTAAAAATGCATATCACGCAATTTCAGAAAAAGCTTCCGCATATTCAACAAGTTTGCGTATGATATTTAGAAACATTGAATGCAAAGTATGGTGCTTGTAATGTGCTACTTATAAAATGTATTTAGATTAAAAATTTATTTCGTTAAGAACCGTCGGTGTATAATGTGAAGAAGAACTAGGGTCACTAGTGGATAAAGATTTCAATTCAATGCACAACATTGAAATGTTTGAGATTGCATGATATTTTTAACATAGTTATTTGTGGAAAGGCATAAAGCTACCCTTCATTTAGAAAATTGTTGTGCTGCAAATTTCTTTTAGGTAGGTGTTCTAAGAAACTGTATTCCTTTGACTACTAGTAATATTTTTGTACTGAAAGCTTTATAAACATACTTTGATGTTCTTACATTTTTCTATACTTCGTCAAATTTTAGCTCCGTACTGTCTCACGGAGGTGTGAGGCTAACTTATCCATTATCATCAGAATCATCAAAACCATCAATTCACAAGTTGTAAGCTTTTGCTTTCTCGCCGATGTCGCACACCTGACTAGGCCCTGGGCAACGTTGACAACCCATGCCTTTAAAGGTTGCTTCATGCTCAGTCGATTCCTGAGGTACGCAAACGGAGATGCCGGCTGTACCTGTCTGATCGCCGGCCGTCAAGCTTCCTGCGCTGGGGGTCATCGAACGCTGCCGGGAGGAGAGCGGCGGGGCGGCGTGTTGATTCGGACGGCGACGTGCACATGGCGGAACGGAAATTCCGATCCGACTGATCGAATAAAAAGTGCTGCCTGTTCTCCATTAGAGTTTCCTGAAAGCTAACGTGACCTCGTAAAGTGCGCGGCGAGCCGCCGTCGCCGCCGCCCCCGCCACCGCCGCGAGTCTGCACCCGCGCACGCTCGCCCCCGTCCGGTCCCTCCCCCCGGCCCCTCCCCTCGCCACTCCACGGGGCCCCTCCTCCCGGCCCCTCCCCGCCCCTCCCCGGCCCCTCCCCCGGCCCCTCACCCCGGCCCCTCCCCCGGCCCCTCACCCCGGCCCCTCACCCCGGCCCCTCACGCCGGCCCATCACTCCGGCCCTCTCCCCCCGGCTCTTTTCCCACCCGGCTCCTCCCCCGGCCACTCCCTCCCCCGACACGAGGGAACACCTCCGAGGGTTGTTTCGCACCTGGCAACAAGAAGAGGGCGGGGAATGGAAGAGGAGAGTGGGCCTCGGATGGCAAGTGCAGGAAGACGACGTTAGGGGCCCAAACGCGTTCGGGGTACGTGGCAGTTTTTAATCCGTTTTTTTTAATTCTTTAAAATTATTTTTTATTATTATCCTTGTTCGACAATATTATGTCTTTCAAGGGTTTTTATGTTACAAATTGTATACAGTCATTTTTAACTACATTTTATCACACATGTACAATGTTTGAAGACAATAATATTGGAAACTAACAACTAAGGATACCCAGGAAGGGTCCTTGAGAAAAATACATACAATATTTGGATAAAAACATAAATATTGAATTTAGAAATGTTTGAACTTGAAGAGAATGGGCCTCAGATGGCAAGTGCAGGACGACCACGTTTGGGACCCAAACGCGTTCGCGGTACGTGGCAGTTTTTCCCGTTGCGCTTTTTATCCGTCCGGGTAAATAGGATAGCATCTGTGGCTACAATCCTGCGGGTCGACCTGTCGCCAAGGCAGCCCGTCAGCTTCTGGTTTTCTCCAGTACACGCTTTCATGGTTGATCTATTCGGACCGTATGTGCGCGTAAACCTATCGTATCGATTGCAGTTTTGTTAAACAAGTGAGGGTGACAGTTTTTCCGCCCCGCTGGTGGGAGAGTCCAGGTTAAGGGGAAACCCCACTAGCTGACGGTAGGTCGGCGCCGGAACTCGCCATCTAGCGGGGGAAGATCACGGCCATATCCCGAGAAAAAAACATGCACTACACTAACGGGACTAATGACCGAAGCAGTTGACGCGCCCGGAAACACGAAAAAATCAATCAATCAATCAAAATCGAGGTGCCTTTCAACCACAAGTGACGTGTTTAGTTCGCTCTACATTTTCATACGCTTTCATTTCGCTGTATGCGAGTGAAGTGGGGTGTTTGATCATATGAAATCAAATCTGTAAATGGCTTTGCCAACATATAGTTTTCATTACAAGGGGGTGAAAATGTCTTGTTATTAAATGTTGACAACGCTCGTTACTATCTTTCATTTATAACAAACACATCTCTATATTGTATGAGAGATGGGATAGTGTTCCCGGTCTCAAGAAAACGTAATACCATGCTAATTTTTTTAAGGACATTTTATCCTCTTCCCGATGGTCATGCTTTTTTTGTTTCGTTAATTACAAATATTCTCTCAATACTTATAATTAGGGAAATATTGCCAACTTCGTTTAAACCTTTAATTCTCCGAAAATGAAAAAGAACTTGTGGATTTCGTCCTTTGGTGGATGACGTCTAGTAATTTTGATACAAATTCTCGTCAGGAATGGAGATTAATACCCAAACATTATTTTAAAAATTCTCATCCGTCAGGCGTATGTTAAAACATTTATCTAAGAATAGATGCACTGTAAAGTATGTACTTAACAATGTATTTCTTCGATACACTTGCATTATTCCATTTTCAGATCTCAGTCTTCGTTTATAGCTCAGCATCCCTGGAACTTTGTAAAAAGGGTTGTCTGATGGTATATAAAACATAAGAAATAAGGATATCAATCAATATAGGGCTTGTAAAATTTTATATTCTGGTTCTTGGGATGAACTTTATTTATATTTGTAGATTTGAAAAAAAAATATTTTCCACATCCTTGCATTTAAAACAAAGTAAATGACTTCCTCACAAAGGCAATGCGTATACTGAACATGGTGATTACAAGAATTGCTCAGCTCGTACATAAATCGTGAGGGCGTCATCATAAATGTGCAAACAATTACAAATTGTAATCTGTACTTCATGTGAAGTCCTCGCGGTGCCCAAGGCATCGACTCTGGACGGCCATTAACCATGGAAGGCGCACTGAGAAGGAAACCTTGTCTTCCCAGCACTATACGTGGACGCTGCCTTCCGTGTTTGGGAAGGCTCGGCGGCGATATTGACGTTCTGCGAGGATTCAACAAACACAACCTGGAGGCACGGGGAAAGTGCGGCTCGAGTGGAGACTGGCTTTAAGACATCCATTTTCATTTTACTTGTTTGTTCTTGTAGTTTCCATTGGTTTGGGTCGAAGAAATTCCTTAAAATCAATAAGTTTGTTTGTTACTCTACCTTTAATTCATTGATTGATTTTTTCGTGTTTCCGGGCGCGGCAACTGTTTCGGTCATTAGTCCCGTTAGTGTAGTGCATGTTTTTTTTCTCGGGAGATGGCGGTGATTTTCCCTCACTGAATGGCGAGATCGGGCGCCGACCTACCGTCGGCTAGTGGGGTTTCCCCCCTAACCAGGGTTTCCCACCAGCGGGCACCGCCCCAGCCGGGACAAGCTCTAAACTGCCGACCGGTCTCCCGGAACATGTGATAGTGTGGTGCATGTTAGTGTAAGTGTGTGTGTAAGAGGAGAGGATAGGACAAGGAAGAGGAAGGACAGATCACTCGCGGCCCGTGGCCCGTTCGGTAGGGTACTGCTCCGGCATTCGCCTGGTGTTAATCGGAAACCACGGAAAACTACCGATCAGAGCAGCCGGCCGCTAGAATTCTCCTCCAGACAGCGACTGAATTCGACCTAGCTGAAGGTAGTGTCGAAAATCATGCCGCCGTGGGAGTGGGAACCTAGGACCTCCCGGTCAGAGGCGCTGCATTGACATCAGTTGATGCACTGAGCTACCGCTACCAGTACTCTACCTCTAAGCTCCTGCACAGTTCGGCGTTACTTACTATTTTAGCTTCATGTGAAAGTCACGCTAACGGATTGAAAATCTGTTGATTATTTTCAATAAGTTTATACATCCGAGTGTACTACTTAGCACAGAGACATCAGTATCGACGTAAAATTCATGGCCGCCCAGATCTATTCAGTCGGTTTACTTCAAATATCTGAAACAGAAACTCCTATATTATTGAAGCAAACTTTGTTATATTCGCTCCTTCGCGAGGAAGGAGATTGGACAAGAGAGAAAAGTGCACTTGGAAACGGAATTCTATTGCTCTGGCACTGAAGTATTTGAATTGTCGACATGGAAAACTGCTTTTCATGTTTCGGCTTCACCTTATCCTTATGTTCACAAGTATAAATAGTAGTCCACTGATCATGTTATATTTCGACCGACAACTGCGGAGGCCACCCCTCTCATTTCCTTTTGTAAGTTTGAGAAGGAAGCCAAATCAAATCGCCTTAATCCCAGACATTTAAGTCATTATTCATTATTAATCATTGAAGCGTTGATGAGAAAAACCGAAGCCACAAATTTTGCAGCAGAGGAAAAATTAATGGCACAGACTTTCTCGCGCTAGGTTTCTCTTTAATCGGGGCTAGTTTTTTGGTTTTGTCCCATTCTCTTCCAAGCCGCCATCTATTGCCTCCTAAGGGTTATTTTTTAACATATTCTCAGTTTTCGGTACCCTAATTGTAGAAATGAAATATGACTTTAAGAATATTAGAGAAGAGTAAAATCTGGTCCTAAATGCACATTGATGTTAAAAAAGATTTGGAGCCTTTTTTGAGAAAATTATGTTTGAGAATTCCAGAACATGCATAATGTGGAACAATTTTCACAGAAAACTTCAGAGTTTTCCACGAAGTTCATTGGAAATAATTTGAAGCTCTTCTGGTTATCAATGTAATAATGTAAAAAATACGCCCGTAAAGTAAAAATAAAACGTAACGATATGAGATATATTTTTAAAACATACATGTCTTTTCAAAATGTAAAAAATCAAAATTGCGTTAATATCAGTTTTTCGTGTTTTTTTTAAAAAAAGGGATAAATACTAGGTATATTTGAAATAGGAGCAGTCTATGGGAAAAAGGTCATTTGACCTTTTCTGAAAATGTAAAAGTTTTGAGTTTTTAGAAACTTTATCAGGACTTGTTTAAGCAGTGCGTTTCATTGTGACCGAACATTTGACATCGTTTACACTGTATAGGATCATTGCGTTTCATACAAGGGAGCTCCTGCATCATGCAATGCAAAACTTGTAAAGATGTATTCTTTAACACAAGTTTTGTGTTAAAGAATATATCTTTTTAGCTTCAGACAAGTCCTTAAACACATGTTTCAAGAGGTTTTCGCTATTTATTATGTAAGCGAGACACTTTTGTAACTGGGAATTTTTGGAATTCATGTACGATTTCATCTTCTTGATAAGACTCCGGACTTCTTTTCATCACTACAAACAGTACTTTACTAGAAGGTTCCCGAAAGATAAAAACCGAACATTATTTTTCTCGCAAAATGTGCGTTACTTCCTGAAGTCTGAAATACTAGAAACATTATTTTAATTTCATTGTTTTTTCAATTTCGCTGTCAAATCATATTGCACATTTTTATAACAACGACAACTTCTGATTATGTCTTTCAAATAACATACTAGTGGTGCTACATAATGCCTGAGGCTTTCTTGCACTACTTAGTTTCCTAGTTTCTTTATACGGCTCTTGCTTTTCGGTCGTGTCCCATCTCTTGGCCAGCTGCCATTTATTAGCGCGTAACAATATTTATTTTCACATATGCTCAATTTTTCGGTTTCCTAAAGACAGAAAAGAAAAATTACTCTAAGAATATAATAGAAGAGGAAAACCTAGTACAGTATGGAAATTTTCGTTGAAAAATTTGGAGCCGTTTTTACGAAAATGACGTTTAAGCGTTACTGTAAATGCGAAATTTGAAGCTTTTTTTCACACAAAACTATTGAATTTTCGAAAAAAGTTCGTGGAGTTTTCGGTTTTCCGAATACTATTTATGTATGTATTACTTTTCTTTAGTGACTTTTCTACAGCTTTTCTCTTGTGAAATGTAATGTGAGGTTCAGGTAGTATTTGATTATATTCATTTTCTCTGTATTTTTGACAGCGTGCTGCAGCGTCGTATTTATGGAGCAAGAATAGAATTTTATGTTAAGAATGTGCGTCCATACGTGAAAGATAATGCTGCCATTTATTCTTGACTGCACATTTATGTGTTACGATCTTGCTGAGCTATCCTGATTGCCGATGTTTTTCTCATATCCATAAGCATAACGGGCTTTCGGAGTATAATTTTTTGCGTTCCTCTGCTGTCTTCCATGGTTGGATGTTGTTCGTCGTAGGTGTCGATCAGCTTCATTTTTTGCTTTTGACGAGGTATTTAAATGCTAACGCGGCTCAATTTTCTTTGCCCCATTAAATTATGCACCCATAATTCTTCTTTATGTCATGTGGATGGCTGGGCTTCCAAGAAGGCAGTCGGCCAGGAAGCGAACGGGCATCCATTGGAGTCCGTACATGGGGCGAAACGACTGCAATAATCTCGTGGAATCATTGAGGCATCCTTATGGTCGAACAAGACTGAATCGACTCTTCAAATAATCAGAATGAGTGATCTCGTCGAGGAACTTATCTTATGTAATCAAGGGAAATGAACCCTCTGAATGAGTCAGTGAGTCAGTTAATGTTTTGTCCACCTGACGCAGGGGACCCAACCGGCGATAAAATTTGATCTGCTTCGTAATTTGTTACTGTAGGTACTTTTTAAATTGATTCTTCTTTCACATTTTTACTCTCAAACATCCTGTTTACCATAAATACATAAAATGGTTGCGTACTATCATTCGTTATGCGGTATGACTAAATGCACGCTCTCACCCCCACAAATAGTTAAGTTGAAAAGCTGAATAGTAAAGTCGTAATGATCATGGAGTTCTGATGACATGCATGACGCATTAGAAGTTAAACACATTCAACGTACACATGTAATAAAACAAAGTTAATACACTAGTATCTTGGCTGAAAAGGAAGACAAACACATCATTGCATGAATCATAAATGTGCTATTTGGAAAAAAATCTCGAATAGGTATACTATAAATGAATAATAACGTTGAGCTTCGTGTTCGTCTCCCTGCGTAAGAGTGGTTGCGCGGAGAAGGCTTGCAATCACTTCGGAGACTTCCACAATTGTCCAAACACCACCCTGGTCGATGGAAAACAGAACATGACGCTCGTAAACACATATAGTGTTTACGTGCACATGGCATGGGACAGTCATGTATCAGAACGAAAAGGTTCGCGGTACATAAATAGCAGTATTTAACGGCCAACTGCGGATAGCCCGCACGCGGAGGTAACCGGAAATAGTTTGTAGGAAACTGCTGCTTATGAAGTGTTCTTAACGACCATAAATGATTTTTTTTTCAGGTAGGTAGGTTAACGGGCCTTGGTCAGAAAAATTTTACTAGTTGTTTGCCAACGTTTCGGAAACTTTTATTTCCATCATCAGAGCTAATATGAAAGAAAATGAAAACAATATTGTTCATGAATAATGTTACCAAAAAACACACTATGAGACACAATTTTCTAGCTAAGTTTCAAAAATTATTTACAAATTTCCTATATATCTATTACATAAACAATAATGGTGTTGAGTTGTTCACGATGTTGCAAGGTATGTAATGTTTATGTAATAGATATAAAGGAAATTTGTAAATAAACAACTAGTAACATTTTTTCTGACCAAACCCCGTTAACCTGCCTGAAAAAAAAACTGCTGCTTATTTATTTATTTAGTCAAAATTGTATGTGACGTATAGGGGAGAGAATCATCTGCGCACGCTTTCTTGAGTTTCAGAATCCCTTCCCAACAACTTAACTGTTAATAGTTGAAAGATAAAAAAATAGTAATAATAATAATATCGGCTGGCAAATATACAATATTGAGGAATGAATCAAAATGTTAGACCGAGAGTCTCGTAACAGCACAACTCAAAGAAACCGGCAATGCTAGTGAAGATAGCAAACGAACAAATTCTGGTAAATGAGACCTCTCATATGAGACCTATGATAGCCTCGATTGTGCAATATATTGTATGGCAGTGGCAATTGTAATGGTGGTAAAATTATTGAAATTCACCCACACCGGAACTCCCAGCGACATCAAAAAGACCCTCCATGGAAAATCAGACTACAGAAGAGAATACAACGCCTCCGATCAGACATCGCTACAATCGAAGCCTTCCAAAGAGGAGACAGAAGTAATATCTGAAAAACAAAGTAAAAGCCATTAAGAATAAAATCGTAAACACACACACCATAATCCGATAAGTCATCTGCTTGAATTTATAGATACTCTAAAACAGAAACTAAGCGTTTACAGACAACGCATGAGACGTTACACCAAAAGTCTAAAGCGGAAAGTAGAGAACAGAGATTTTTTCAAGAGCCAAAAGAATTTCTACAGAAAGATGAATTAAAGGAATACAGAAGTGAACAGCTTACCAGAGAAATCTACTTTTGAAGACACCTGGAGTAAAATATGGTCGACGGAAAATCACTTCAACGCCAACGCACCTTGGCTAGAACAGATCAGGAATGTAGCAGCACAGATCACCGAATGACAACCGGTCAAATCACCCTAGATATTCTACATGAAGTTGTACAGAAACTTCAAAATTGGAAATGCCCTGGATCAGACGGTCTTCATAACTACTGGTTCAAAAAGTTCACCTGCCTCCATGGGAAAATTCTAAATCTCATAAACCACTATCTGAACAATCCTGAAGAAATGCCGCACTTTCTGTGTGAAGGTGTCACATATATGAAGCCAAAAACCAGTGATACTACAGATCCTACGAAATATAGACCAATCACTTGTCTCAATACTTTTTACAAAGTCATCACAAGTTGTTTATTAATGGTTATCGAGAAACACTGTGTAGCAAACTCTATCTTAGCCGAAGTTCAGAAGAGATGCAGCAAGGGCTCCCTTGGATGTAATGAGCAACTTATCATCGATAGTGTGGTCATGTCGCAAGCATGTAAGAAGAAACGCAATTTATTCACCTGTTTCATTGATTATAGAAAGGCCTATGACATGGTTCCGCACGATTGGCTCCTCTATGTGCTGTCACTATATCGTGTGAACTCGACAATCGGAATTTCCTGAAATCCATCATGGGCAAGTGGAAGACAACCCTTCGTGTCACTTCGAGAAATGAAACAATGGTTGCCAAGGAAATAAATATAAAGCGTGGAATCTTCGAAGGTGATAGTCTGAGCCCTTACTGGTTCTGCTTGGCAATGAACCCCTTGTCGGCATTCCTAGAAGACTTGAAATTAGGTTTCGAACTAAGAGGCACTGAAAGATTGCAAATAACCCACTCAGCGTATATGGACGACATTAAACTCTACTCTGGTACGATGCGTGGCATAAACATTCAGATGAAAGTTACTGAAAACTTCTCCAGAGACATAAATATGCAACTGGGCATTGATAAATGCAAAATACAACACATACAGAAGGGTAAACTCACTAGTGAGCTCACATACGAAACTGTTAATGGAGAAACAATCACTGCTCTGGAAGCTGACGAGCTCTACAAATATCTTGGGATACAGCAAGGAAATATGATTGCACATCATCAACTGAAGGGTATGCTGAAAACAGAGTTTGCCAACCGACTCAAGTCAGTGTTGAAAACTTCCCTCAACTCTCGAAAGCTCACGACTGCCATTAACTCGTATGCTATACCAATTATCACCTTCTCGATGGGTATTCTTAAATGGTCCACAACCGACCTAGAGGAATTAGAGAGACTTGTAAGAGTTCAAATGACACGCTTCGGTTGTCACCATCCTAAAAGTGCGATCCAAAGGGTCACACTGCTTCGAAAAATGGAAGGGCGTAAAGTTCACGAATCTCCATGCCAAACAGATAATAACCATGAGGAAGTATTTCGCAGAAAAGGCATGTACTTCTCGACTCCAAGGTACTTGTGCAGGCAGATGACAATTACATGCCCCTCAATCTAAAACAAGATATGCAAGTTCATCAGCTGTCTTTGCAGCAAAAGATCGATTCCTGGAAACAGAAAGCACTCCACGGTGCATATCCTGCTGTAGTAGCCAACCCAAATGTCGACCAGGAAATGTACAAATGGCTCAGTATAAGGTATTTGTACCTTGAGAGCGAATGTTTCATAAAGCAATACAATATCAGGGATTCCCACAAAGAATTACCTAAAATATATCATCAACGACCCAGGAGTACTAACTGATTAATATCGTATGTGTGGTCGAGATCATGAAACCCTTCAGCATATTATCTCAGACTGTAGTTGTCTAGCTCCGTCCATCGTGTCTGAGACACGATCAAGTGGGCCACATCATCCATTCCAAGCTAGCCAAGAAATACAGGCTACCTCAGAAAGTGGATGCACCATATTACCAGTATCATCCAGAAGCTGTACTAGAAAATGAGACACATAAGTTATACTGGGATCGCAGTATTCTGACAGACAGGACAATTCAGCACAACAGACCTGATATTACTCTCTGGGACAAATCTGCACAAAAAGTTTGGTTTATTGATTTTGCAGTCGTCAATACCAGCAACATGATAACATGCCAGACTGAAATCGACAAATCCAGAGAACTAGTATTTGCCGTAAAAGAACAATGGCGAGTGTCAGAAGTTAAAACTATCCCAATTGTACTGTCAGCAACTGGTGTTATACCAAAAACTCTCTGCACATCGGTGGAAGAACTCGGCTTGGAGAAGAGCATTATCATCGGCCTCCAGAAGTCGGTTATAATCAGTACCTGCTCACTAGTCAGGAGATTCATGGGAGGACATGTTGGGTTTTGAAAGTTCATTTTTGAAATTGTATTTGTTATTGCATCTGAAAACTGTTATTTTATGTTTGTGTTAGAATACCTTAGTTTGTTTTGTAGATTTTAAATATGTCAGTGCTACCATGCTCTGATATTGTATCTGTGTGGTATCCATGTGAAACCAAAAACTTTGAAAGTAAACAAAATAATAATAATAATAATAATAATAATAATAATAATAAATATAAAAAAGCAAGAGATTAACATCTCAAAAACTAGATATTTTCGTTGCCGAATTATAGAAAACTTATTTGTAGCGGTAAATGAACGAACAGATTTGATTTTTCTCTATTGCTAACAAATAGAAACTCACTCTAAGAAACTGCCAAATGAACGTTGGCAATGTATTACTACAATACATAGGTCAGCCATTAGACCCGTACCCACAACCGAGAGAAGACCTCGGTTGTTTAATCAAGAAGAACTTAATGATTTGATGCAATATCTTGGGCTTTCAAAGGAATCGGCGCACGTTTGACTCGCGGTTGAAAGAGAAAAATATGCGTTCTCCAGTCACGACGTTTTACTGGTATCGAATGAGGGAAGACGAATTCCTTAATTATTTCAGGTCAGTTTGTGTATAGCAACAACATCCATGATGTACTTTTAAAATTTGGGATAAGATATTTCAGTGATCAATGGAGGTTGTTTATAGATTCATCGAAACGCAGCCTTCAAGCTGTTCTGTTTCATAACGGAAATCAATATGCCTCAGTACCAGTAGCTCATTCTGTTCATTTAAAGGAAACCTACGATAACATGGAAGAACTTGATTAAAACTGAATAATGAAGAATACCAATTGGTTGTCTGCGGAGACTTGAATGTTATTGGAATATTGTTGGACTTCACCTAGGAATTACCAAGTTCCTCTGCTTTCGAAGTGAATGGGATAGCAGGGTTCGTGAATTGCACTGGGTCAAAAGGGATTGGGCAATCAGAAATACTTTGAATCCCGGAGATAAAAATGAAAAAGAAGTTTGGTTAATCGTGAAAATATAATTTTGCCACTACTCCATATCAAGCGTGGTATAATTAAAGGTTTTCAAAGTTCTGCATAAGAATGGTGATTGCTTAAATATATTTGTTCAAATTTTCCTTTTCTTTCAGAGGTCAAGCTTAAAGAAAGCATCTTTGTTGGACTTCAAATTAGAAATCCGATGAAAGATGAACACTTTGAAACTTTAATGAGTGATGAAGAAAGACTGGCCTGGTCAGGTTTCGAAACTAATTCAATCAATTTTTAAGGAAATAAAAAAAACAGATTTCAAATCTACGGTGAATAAAAATGCTAATTTCCATGAAGAATTTAGAACGTAATACGAGCAACAAACTTCATTTTCTCCACAACCACCTTCATTTCTTCCTTTATAATCTGGGGGATTTCAGTCAAGGAGAGAAGTTTCATCAAGACCTGAAAGAGATGGGAAAACGTTATCAGGACAGATATTCTGAAGATGATGGCAGACGACGTTGATCCTTAAAGAGAGAAAGTGTAGAATTGCACAGAAGACGACCAATGAGGAAAATTCAGCAAAACAAGTGTTAGCAGAATCCCTGACGTAGTATAATATAACTTATTGTTGATTAAGTATGCTGTCATAAGCATCAGATGTGTATCGCTTATATACATATTTATACTTATTTTCCTTCAGTAGAATTGTATATATCTAGCTTTAAATAGTTTATTCACCTATGTTTCTTGAAACTTTCATAAATCAAAAGTTTTTGTTTACGTTTTTTCTGTGAAATTTCAAAAAAAATCTTACGTGTTGGAGAAAATTGTATTTCATATCTTAATTATAGCTTACATAATTCAAATCATCAAGCCTTTTTTTTTTTCCCTATTTGGTTTATATTTTTAACTGTTGCTCGAGAACCAAACGCGCCGAGAATTGTTTTTGTTTTCTTTCGCAGCCCTGTGTAATGTATACTCTCTTGGAACTGTTCATATGTTGTTATCTCGTATGCTCGTGGCGGGTCTACGGGACCCAGTACATATCAAAACGTTTATTCCTCTAAACCCGTGAGGTGTTCCTCATGTCGTCCCTAGTAACTATATATAATATAGGACGTATATGGAACAACAGATCTCTATCGAACAGACCTCTATCTAAGAAACAATTAATTAATTGATCTGGATCTCAGAGACCAGGCGTGAGCTCTTTGGGGTTAAGTGATGTGTTTATTGTGTGTTAAGTGAGGTGTCTATTGTGAAGTCTTAAAATGATAGCAATAATTAAAAAAGGCATTTTGCCAAACGTCTGGGCTCTAAATATAACAATTCTAAGACTTCTAAAATTCTATGTAAATGACAAATTGGCTGGGTCCGACTGGATATGTTCACAGTACTTCAAATGAATGGAATGACTTAGGGTAGCTGCCTCTGTAGCGTCTCTCATCTGTCGGCCTTTAGGATTCAAGTCCGATGGTGGTGAGTTTTCAACACTAGCTACGTAGCTAAGTAGAATTCACCTTCTGACTGAACGAGCATTCTAGCAGTCGGCTGCTCTGGTCGCTAGTTTTTCGTGGTTTCTCCGATCATCATAAGGAGAACGCCGGAGCAGCACCCTAACTAATGGGCCATGAACCGCGCACGAACTTTTTCTTTCTTATCCTTGTCCTCTATTCAGCCACCCGCCACACACACACACACACACACACACACACACACACACACACTGCACGCACATGTCGGGAACTAGAGCTTGAGCTGTAGCGGTGGCCCGCCGGCGGTGATACCTGCAGAAACTCTACGAGCGGACGTTTGGGTCGACGCTGTATTTCACGTTCAAGCGGGGGAGGAAAACCGCCACCTCCCGGCATATATCATGCACTGCAGTTACGAGACTATTGATGGGAATTAACAGTTCCAGTCCGGGAGCGGTAGCTCAGTGCATCAACTGATGTCACTGCAGCGCCTCTGACCGGGAGGTCCTAGGTTCCCACTCCCCATGGCAGCAGGATTTTCAGCGGGGAAGATCACCGCCGTTTCCCAAGAAAAGCATACACTACACTAACGGGACTAGTGACCAAAGCAGTTGACGCACCCGGAAACACGAAAAAATCAATCAATCAATTAATAGTTCCAGGAAACAAAATACTCTATCCATCAATACACCCTGATTTTAGAGTATTGCTGTATTATGACAAAAAATGCTGTGAAATTTTCAGCTAGCGTTTCACCACTGAGGTCCGAGTTCGATTCCCGTCAAATCTCATGTAAAATTTGTTCCTACAAAACGAGTTTGGCTGCTTCACAAGGGCTAGTGCAACCCCTGTGAAGTGTCCTAAACCCTGCCCCTATCCTTATTCCTTCTCAATTCTGGCCGCTGGGTAGTGACGCAGGAGCGCGTAGCAGGAGGCGCGTACGCGGAGATATTACCTGGTGGCGGTCCTCTTGACAACTGACTGCAACGTGACACGACATGACAGAAAGTTAATAGAGGATTACTCCACAAGTGCGCAATGTAATAGAGGATTACTCCCCAGCGCAAAGCGCTCAACGCCCCTTAAGGGGCTTGGAGACGCCTTGCGTCAAAATGGTAGACGCAACAAAAAAAAAACGTTTCAGATACACGAATACTACAGTCTTGATATATTTTCATGTATATAAAATCGTATTTTTAGATTTACAAAAACGCGTGATGGTTTAGGCGCTAGTATTGTTCGCAGATGACAGACATACAACTAAATTTCAAAAAATATATTCTTATAAATAGAAGTATGTCTTACACATATTATAGACTTACTTGTATATAGCAGATACATAGAATATTAGAGATTTTCCGAAGTTCACATTTTAATGCTCCGAGTTATGGTTTAAGAAGCACATGATAATTAAGGTGAAAATAGTTTACCTGAGATTGGGTGTTAAGTACAAAATGAAATCGCAGTGCACGCAATGTAATATAATATAGCAAATATAAAAATAATATTATATATATAAACAATAATATATCATGTAATAAAATGTTTTACGTGTACGTATTTTTGTTTAGAGAAGAAAAGTTATTTTTTTAATTCTAATATGTTTTTATTATTATTATTATTATTATTATTATTATATTATTTTGTTGTTGTTGTTGTTGTTTAATTTACGACTAAAGTGTTGGTCGGTTGATTATAAGTCCATGCGGGTTGCAACCAGCTTCTAAGGAACAGATCTACGAACTGTAGGTGCCTCCACAATACTTGGCGCAAAATGTGGGCTGTTCCAAATAAAGCTAGTTCTTGGACTTCCCAGTCTTTTGAATGACCTGAGTCTTATTAAAAATTGTTGTTGTTATTATTATTATTATTATTATTATTATTATTATTATTATGGTTTTGTTTGTCCCCTGTAGCATTTTTATTACAATACACACAATTTATCACGGAGATACATCGCAGTATTGCATCTGTCTCTCCGGGCGGGAGAGGGCGATGCCCTTTGGTGGAGACAGTCGACAGCCCCGCCCTCGCCCCCCCCCCCACCTCCGTCTCCTCCTTCACCCCCGCCCCAGTGGCTAGAGCGCCTCCATTGTTCGGCTTCCATTAGCTGTGTTTGACAGGAGCAGAGGTGTTTTGCCCCGGGAGTCCGTTTCAGCACTTTCCCGCAGACGGCGCCTCTTGAAGGGCGAAGGGCGGAGGGGGTGGGGTGGGCAGGCGCCTCCGCCTCCGACGCGCCGCGCCTGACATGGGCCCCGAAGCGACCCTTCCAATTGGCGGAGACAATGTCACCCTGGGTCCGTTTGCGCGTGCCTCCTAATCGGAGTGTGTGCATGCTCTCTCGCCATGTACTGCGCAATAACTACATAGGCCAAATCTATATAATGTCACTTGGCAAACGAATGACTTTGAATTACCAGTATTCACGGTCCAGAAAATAAGAAGGGGTGTGAATCATCCTGAATATCTTTAGTGTAATTACATTCCTTATGACTTCTCTCGTGTTATTTCTTCTCATCGCCTCTTTTAATGAATGGCTATAAGTAATTTTTATATATCCCGTTCTTGTAGTTAAGTATTTTTAATTTTCCTGTGTACTACATACTATTTCCCGTATACTAAAGAACAGGGAAGAAAAATTTTGGAATCACTTCAACAATATGCCTTCGAATATCAGTCGTAAAATCCACGTTTAGAAGTTGTTTTCAGCTGCAACTTCCCGCACATGTCAGGATAAAGAGCTATGAGGGCGGTTCCAAAGATGGTTGAAATTGATATGTAGATAGATGCATCCAATATTGTGCTTGATCGATTTCTATACATGGACGGATGTGTCACGCATTACTCGCAACTCTAGATCTATAAATGATATCGTGGACGTTCTTCAAACATCTGAGAAATTATAATGAAAAACACTTAGAAGTTTCATCATACAGTTATTCCCATACATTTAATGGGCTTTGCTACGGACCTCAGACCATTTTAAGAGTTGCAACAATGTTTTGTTTCACTCGCAATTTTCTAGCTTGTTTCACTGGAAGTCTATGAACATACTGACTCTTTATGTGTGTGTTTTCAATTTATTAACTGTAATTCATATTTTGTGTAATAGTACTTTCAGATTAAGAAATCGGGGAATCATCCAGTGAGGCAATTCTTTCTTTCTTTCTTTCTTTCTTTCTTTCTTTTTTTTTCTTTTTTTTTTTTTCTTTTTTTTCTTTTTCTTTTCTTTTTCTTTCTTTTTCTTTTTCTTTCTTTCGTTCTTTTTTCTTTCTTTCGTTCTTTTTTCTTTCTTTCGTTCTTTTTTCTTTCTTTCTTTCTTTCGTTCTTTTTTCTTTCTTTTTCTTTTTTCTTTTTTTTCTTTCTTTTTTATTTATTTATTTAACGTTAAAAACGTTACGTGTGTGACGTGCTGCGGGGAGAAGTGAATTATGTGCACGTTTTCATAACTGTGTGATTCCCTACCCTAAGCCATAAACTACTAGAATTTTGAACACAGAAATAAATTAGCGTTTTTTGCAATAATTGTTAAAACTTGCTCCGATGTACTAAAATTTAATAGTTTAATTAATTTAATAATGAAATAAGTCATTTTTGACAATAACCACTAATTCATAAATCAAGAGACAAGGTAATGGTAAAATTCCTATAGTAATAAAGAGAGGCTTACAAGAATCACGTGGGTGGAATTTGCTTATGGATCGTACGAGTCGTTTTTGTAATCTAAAAGTCTGAAAGCTATAAAATGTATTTCCCCAGAATATTATGCCATATCTCAGGTGGGAATGAACATTCGCGAAATATACACAATGAGCAATATGAAGGCTGACTGCATCTTTCTAGACTCAGCATGCCACTTACATGATTCAGTAAGTGGCTTTTGTGTGTTGGAGTTTTCTTTCTCTGATTTTTGCAAAATTCTGAACAATTAGTAATGTATTTTTATTGTTTGATCCTCGTCTGGTCCTTAAATCAGAACTATTAAAATATTAATTAAATTAATTAGATGTTTTCTAAACGTTCGCACAGCATCTCAAGATGTGTTGTGGTCATTAAAACATCGATTTTCTAAGTATTTCCTTATCCACCTTGTGGGATAACCCTTATTCAACTAAGGCACAATGGAGTACATTTCTCAAAGATAAGAATCTCTTGAAGCAAGGCAAGAATCTCAGTCATCTTGAGTATTTCTCAGAACACTCGTGTATCACACACGAGAAATGCTGTTCTGTACACTTATGATGTCACATCCCCTCCACGAAGTCGAGTCGAGTCAACTTGCTTGCTTTATTGTTGAGAATCGCGTTCCAAGAACCTTGTGCTGAGCTGCCGGCAATTGTTTGCTGAGCATTCTTGCTATCGTGAATTCCGACTTTCGATGATCTTTCACCTTTTCCCACCAACGAAACCACTTGGCGTCATGTTGGCATCTATCATCCCCCTTCAACTACATGACGCCATTGATTACGTAGAAAGCGGATTTGTGGTCGGCAGATAAACTTTTCATCTTCTCCACCTTGAAATACACACACCTTCTAATGAATTCTTGAGATTTATTGTATCATTTGAAAAGTAATTGTGGAAGTTCGACGTCTTCTGGGAGACCCCGGCTGATCCGGTGCAATGAGGCGGGCACACGACTACGGCCCCGATACAGCGCCCGCCAATGTGTGATCTAAACTATAATATGAATTTTGGTGAGGTACAATTTGATGGGGTTCGTATCAAGGGATTTTACTTTATCGCTCTTACTTCATGGGAAGAGAAAGGATTGTAATCGTGAGCCGGAGAACGGCGAATTTTCGGCAGAAAAACTCTTATTGCCGCACCCTGGTAACAAAAAGTGGATAATTCTTGTTCCTATATACTGTAGTAAATTACTTCCTCTAATACGTTGCGTAATCAGAATCCATGTTTTGTGGGTCTTTGATACAGAAAAATCGATTGACGGCAAAACTTCTGTTTGTTGTCTACGCTAGCAGCAAAAATCGTTCAGTTGATTTTACCGAAAATGTATATTCATCGATCAAAAGAACTCTCGACACCCTAAGTTTCAAACATATTTTGATTTGGGGACATACTTTACATGAAGCGTCAACATTTTCAAAATTATCTTAAAAATGGCACCAAATTATTTTATTAAATTGAATTATATCATCGCCTGGGTGCTGCCTCATTGGCGTCACATTTGTCTGTCATCCCAGCTGCAATGTGAATCACTTTGTGCGATCTCTTAGCATGGTGGTGGCGATTTCTTATGAAAGGGTTCAAAGATTGACAGGCGAGAAATAGCGCGAAACAGTCTTTCTAGTTAAGCATACTTTTTATTCGCATTTCGGGACAGTTCTGTTCCTATAAATAATATGATGAAAAACTTTGTTCCCATAAATTCTTAGTTTCCATCGTGTCTTGCAAATGTGTCCCAGTATTTGATACAGTTAGTCACACGCTCAAACACACACCGAGTAGCTTGCATTCATATGGAAGATACAGTATCATCCCTATGAAGTATTTGAGTAACTCCCGAGTGAGCGGATGTTCGTATGTGCAATTTCGTCACTCACGGCTAGATAATTTCCCGTGCACCAATCGAGACATGAGATGTCATGCAACGAGTCTCTGTCTCCTGATGGGGAACTTATAATTTGTGTTCGGATCCGGCCAGAAGATTCAAAGGAATTTTCAAAAATATGCTTATGCGCCGCGATCTTAGTGGGTAGATCTAGCATTAAACCAATACCACCTAAATAGATTTATGTAGGTAGCGTTGATTAAACCCCAGTACCCCTTGGTTATTTTCAGTCCACGACACCATAATTTTTTTTCATGCGGTTGGCGCCCTGATTGTTTACAAACCAGCAATATGAAATGAATATCATGCGGCAGAATTTGTGAATTTGTAACTTTCGAAGTATTTCGTGGGTGTTTTTATAATACATTTGCCAATTGCCCCTCGAAACATTAATTTCAAGAATATGAAGTAAATAAGAAGAAAACCAGAAATTAAGATAATCTAGAAATACATTTTTAAGAGTGCAAAGATTGATTTTCAATTTAATGTGACTAAAACTTATTCACATAAACATAAAAAGGGAACCAAAAAAGTAAAATTGCCTGTATATATATATATATATATATATATATATATATATATATATATATATATGATATAGATAGATAGATAGGTATATTCGCCTTCACGACACAAATCAGACAGTTTGTGGGGTTTTAAAATCTTAAATAATTAGAGGACATGAATATGGATGTGTTAAGCAACTCAGAGGAATCCAATGTAAAAGCTTTTTCATCAGAATTTTCCGAAGTAATTGAGAGTGATCTTATAATAGGAATAGAGAATAACGCAGGAGAATAGCTAACAGGTGATAAATTACTCGTATGTTGATATTAGAAAACAAAACGTAAAATATAGCTGTGCTAAATTCTATCTGTTCGCATTATTCATACCTGCGAGTATTTTTTACGGCCATTATGATTTTGAAATTGCAATATTACTAGTTCTTATTCCATATGGAGACAATATACAAGGCCATTGGTGTTGGGAATTATTCAACGAGAGTACATCATTAGCAGCTACTAAGATTCATTGGTAAGTTCAATGTCAGATACTGTGAGAACATATTTGAACAAAGCTACGCATTAAAGAAATGAAGTATGAAATAAATTTTCAACGTATAAAAATACTTTAAAACAGTTTACAGCGTCGAGATCGCCACAATCGCCCAAAATAATTCAAGAAATATAGCCGAAAGCTCTATAAAATACATCTCATTATTAAACTAACTGGAGAACTTATCTTGCAATTACCACAATTTTTTTCTGAAGTTTGGGTTAGTTATGTTATAGGTCATCAACATGTCCTGATAACCAGATCTTCATGTAGCGTTTGAAAATATTGGAAACGATGTTCCAATGTATGTTGAACATTTTTTAACAGAAGTACATTTTTTAAAAAATGTTTCCTCACATAATTAGGTTTCAATATTGTTAGTCTTATGACTCATGACCTAAGGATTTACGAGTTATGTGTCTCGGGTTATACGAGAAAGGCAGTAGTAATTCAGTTTTTCACCATTCTAGATGAAACCTTGCACCCCCCCCCATTTTTCTTTTCCCAGAATGCAATGAAAGAATCTGCCAAAAAACAGTGCCAATACATTTACCTCATTGAGAGGAACCAAATGTGCTACTGATTCCCTCTTTATGTAGCTCAAAACACCTTTCAGTTGCCTAAAAAATACGGAAACACACGGTTTGGAGAAATTTCTTAGAATCTTCTGGATGGAGCCGCAAACTACTCGTCAGTTTCCACCAGAAACCGAGACGCGTCCAATGACCCACTTTTCTCGATTGGTGGTCGGGAAGTGGTCTATATTTGGGTTTTTCTAACGTGGCATCTGAGGATAGTATCTCCAAGATGGAATATGGCACGACTTTTTGCGTCTTTATCGGTCCTGCCGTAAGATGTCGCATGATCCGGACCGTATCAAGCAGTGCTACAGATCAAGTGACTCTAGCGGCACGACCGAGAAAGACGCGAAAAGCCGTACCATATTCCATCTTGAAGATAATACCCTCAGAAGCCTCGTTGGAAAAAACAAGTATAACCGTGAGTGATGGACGGAAGCAAGCGGTCGAACACAGGTCATTCGAAAACTGTTCAAGGATGTACAAGCATGAACTATGTACCGTATTTGCCCGTGTATAAGACGCACTTTTGTCCTGCAGTAACTCGTCAAAAAACAGGATGAGCCTCGTTCAACGGATGTGAATTTTTGTAACTGTTTGAAATTTTAGTAAATAGCATTACAAAAATCTAATTTTCGTGCAAAGAAAAGTAGGAATTTATATTTCTACAAAATGGATTATTATAGAAGCTAAAAGTTAGCAAGAAGAAAAATGCTGAAAATTTTGTCGGGTCAAAGTCGTGGCGAAGATGATTTATGAAAAGGCACGGTCTTTCCCTGCGTCCAGAAAGATATCCTAATGACTCCCGGGGGAATATGGAGGAAAGATCATTAGTTTTCACAGGTCACAATTCCTATTCCTTTCAAAAAATTTAAAATCAAGTATTAAATTAAAGAATGAAATCTTTCTTGAAAATAGGGATGCGTCTTATCCACCGGCAATTCGGTAATTACAGTCATCTTAAAGAGTGCTCTATTAAAGTATTTTAATTTTTTTCAGTGTTATTAGAATGTTTTAATTTTTTTATTATTGTTTTATTTTTAAATTTATTTATTTACATTTGTTCTTGAGTGTGTATTTAATTGTTTGGATAGCCATTTTGTGTTGTTTTGCCGCAGCAGGCAACTAGTTGAAATGAAATTCGTCCTTAAATTCATCGCGTTGACCAACACTCACAAGAAAGTTGTGGAAAATTCTATGTCCTTGACATTTTAACACAATGTAGTGTGAATATTATTGTCCTTATTTTGACGTAGATCGAGTGGCCTTCTTTTTTTGATCATCTATGCATGAATGGAAATTGTATTCTCATTTGAATTGTAATTCACGCGGACAGGTAGAATCAGGGTTGCCAAATGGGTTGCGAACTCTCCTCACCACTTCTTCGCAATTTCTCCAAATAACCTCTCCAATGAAACAAAATTCCCCAAATTTAAAAAGAAAAACATTCTCCAAATTGTGGACTAACGACATGAGCTGTCCCTTAAAATCCACTATCCCCTTAAAATCGAATAATCAAAATGAACCAATTTCCTCTGATCTTCTTACAGATTTCTGAGAATAACGTCTGTTTCTTTTTTATTCATAATAATTAAGAGAATAATATTTCTATCACGACTCCAGATGAAAATAATTTGCTCAAAAAATCCCCAAACATTTCCCCTTCTTTCTCCACAACGAAAAAATTGGGGCCAAAATTCCCCAATCTGGCAACCCCGGGTAGAATGTGTGTGATACGTTAGTCGGTAGAGCGCACAAGGACGAGCCTCCTTCCAATTGTATGCGTCAAATATATTCTGCGCGCAACAGGCAAAACTATGTGTCCCCCCAAGTTTCTCTCAAAAGCACTGTTGTACGAGCTCACGAATTTTTCATTCGCGTCTTATTTCCAGAGGTCTCTTATATATAATGAGAATATAGGTAAGAAATAAATATAGGGTCAACTATGTGGGGTCAATGAGGTATCTACCACAGATAGTTTATCACGGAGTACCACAAAATCTCCGCTGCCACCACAGAATTTAAATATAGGGTCCTTTAAAAAGTGCGCCGAGTTTGAGAGTCGGATCATATATTGTTCGTCACTTGGGAACATTGCCATACACCTTTTCGGTATCCATAAACATTCCGATTATTGCGTCAGCCTGAATTTCTTGCGTTTCAACATTGTGAGTCCAATCATTGAGCAGTTTACTATTGCCCAGCGTAGGCTAAAGGTGAAAACGTTTCATCACAACGGAGAAAGTTAAGCAGACACTGAATAACGTCTTTGGGCTATTCTAGGGCGCGATAATGAAGCACCGAATGAAAGAAAAGTTCGCAGACTTATTGTAAAGTTCAATGAAATGTTTTCCACCCCCATCATTAAAAGTTCTGGGCATGTTCTTTGTGGCCGATCTGTGCAAAACATTGAGTTGGTTCGTGACAGTGTGGCTAATAACCCAAAGAAGTAGATTCTTGGTCGTTCCCAACATTTCATCCTAGGATTTTCTTCAAGGTCAAGTGTTTTTTTCTTGTGGGGGTTATCTTTAATAATTTGTGTATGACTATAACCCACGAAACAGCCGCGAATTAAAAGAGGAATGCAACGACTTGGTGAAATCCAAGTGCAGTCTTATCAGTCACATCGAATTATACAGGCAGCGTTCTTGTGTGTCAGTAGTAGAGGTCATATTGCTCGACACCATTTTCCATATCCAATGGGAAGGTGCGTTGAACATGTGTATGTATAGTGTTAATGTGTTTTGAAAAATATGAAATTGGTAATAAAAGATGTTTTTCTTACGATGAAAACATCATATCTCCTAAACAATTTCCACATTTTCATCCGTCTTCCACATCTTTTATCCGTGTTTTACTTCATTATGTGCTAATTTACATTTTTGTACATTTTCTGGAAGCCTCATGTTTTCAAGAAATTTTTACAAATTTATATGTATCTTGAAGTACCACTCATTATGGTTGAAAAGTATTCTGAAATTACTGATATATTTTGGCTTTGAATAAAGTATTTTATAGGCGCAAAAATATTGGTATATTGTCTTGAATACATTCATAAATAATAAATATAGGGAGTGAATTGCACAAGGTCATAGGAATTTATATGTGGTTTCGCATCAGTTTCAATTTTAAGCATGTGTTCTTGCAAATGAAAAACATCCCTGTGTTATTGATTCAGTGGTGAGTTGTAGTTGACATTTACATAATTGAAATGATTGAAGGCGTTGTCATTGTCAACAATAGTATTGTTGACAATGTACAATGACAAGTACTATTGTTGACAATGACAACGCCTTCAATCATTTCAATCCCTGTGTTACTCCAATGCTTTTTAAAAATCGAGTTTTGAAAGTAACGTAATGTTTTTTACCTCACCTGAATATAATTTTGAGCATAGGGTAAAAAAAACATTTTTTTATGAAAACCATGTGAAAGTGATTTTTATTTAAACAAGTCTTTTGTTTAAATTAGGTTTTTTGTTTAAAATTTTTATACAATAAGGTTTTTGAGTTGAAGAAACCTTTTGGGTTAAAGTAAGTGGTTTATGTTAAAAAGTTAGAGTAGAGCGGAGCTATATTTTAGAAAAAATTCATTTCTTTTGCGACCTAAATGAGGATTGCGGTAAATAAATGCCCGTGCAACGTACGGTCATTCAACTAGTAAAAATGACGTTTTGGATTTAAAATAAAGTTTAAGAGTTAAAGGTTTTTTCAAAGTTTTTTTGTTTAAACCATGTCCTGTTGATTTTTATAGTTTTTAATATCCTAAAATTTGCAGTCGTATTTATATGTTAATTTCTGAAAGTAAATGACATATTACAGACGTTTAATAAAATAATGAAAAGCAGTCTTTACTGACCAGCCAACCCTGACTGAATATAACACCGAGAAGGTTTGGCATTCTTTCAGAGTTGATCTCTTGCTAAAGCACTCTAAGGGAAGCAACCCATAAGCGAGCTTTCGAATTGCTAGGATATAGAAGAGGAAGGACACAGCAGTGAAAATGTCTTCCTGGAATTTGCTGATGGCGAGGGTAAATCGTTGAAAATAAGGCATTTGTAGTAGTACGTTCCTCCCCGTAACGTAACTTGGCAGCTTACTTGCCTCCCTCTGGGGGATTGCAGCTCCGCTAACTAGTGGCGCTAAATACCTTAACTCCCCGGGACCTTTGAATACACTGGAACCCAAAGATGAAGTTATGTGGGGACCATACAGAAATCCCCAACTACTCCAATACAGACTGGGGGATAACTGAGATGTTGCTCGCAAAGGTCGCGCTGGGGATGATCGCGGGCAGATCGTGGTTCTATGTACTGGAGCTTCCTTAACCTCACAGAACAGCGTGAAGCACGTATGATCCGCGGATTATCCCAACTCTGGCCCAAGCGAGCGTGAGCCTTCTGCACAAGAAAAACATTACCCTCGTTGGTTAGTATCATCAGAAGTTACGATTCGGAGAATTCACGAATTCAATAGATTAAAACACCTCGACACAGTTGTCATCTTGAAACTGAAAAAGTGAA
Source organism: Teleogryllus oceanicus (assembly GCA_964035755.1). NCBI lineage: Eukaryota > Metazoa > Arthropoda > Insecta > Orthoptera > Gryllidae > Teleogryllus > Teleogryllus oceanicus. The sequence goes on from CAXIVR010000008.1 coordinate 15,541,366, forward strand.
TAAATGTTTAAAGTTATCGAATATTTCGAAAAACTGTTTTCACTTGTGGAAATCCACGTTCGGGGGAGGAGAATACAAGATAAAAAATAATTCTAGATATGGCGGTTTTCCTGTAAAAAGTGGAGCTGGTGGTCTTATTTTCTCGTTATTGAATATGCGCATTGCATATAATGAGAGTTATTATCGCTTTGAAGTTGACAGTCAAGAAATGATTTACCAAGTTCTATTGCGCTGTTCCGGGGGAATTATCATTAGTGAGTTGTTACAAAAAAATATTTTTAAAACCAGCTTCGATTATCATAAGTTCGCGTGTCTGAAATCGTGCTCTTAAGGCGTATCGAAATTTCCTTCTTTCTGTGGTTGTAACATGCTAAAATAACAAATAACTGACTTGTTAAGGTTGAGTTCGAGTATATCGTTTTGCACGAAGTGAAAGTAAAATCCGTGCGAGCCATATTTGGTAAATAATTTGCAAATAAAATTGAAATGTTTGTTAGTACATCTTTAGCATGCGCAAGCAATCTGGCAACCACATAACATTAAAGTTTGTACGAAACAGAAAAATGTACACATGGTAACTATTGTATCATGATGCGTCGTATACAGATAGACATGCATTGCTAAAGAAGGTCTAGTGAAACCCTGAGACTTCAGTTAATGAAACTTCTGAGCGCTTCTACAGAGTGAAAAGCAGAAGTCTTACCATAAATCGAAAAACCTTGCTTCGAATCAGTTGTAATGAATAAATACCTTGCCCGCCATGTACTGCAAGGAGGGCCGTTTTTTCGAGCATCCTCCTAGACCACTCGTATCCACACAACTGAGCAACTATGCCATGCGAAAAGGCAAAAGTGCTTGAACGCCAGTCAATGAATTTGTCCGCCAAACGAATCATCACATTGAGCGCCCCCAAATGAGTCGGATCTCAGGTGATATCATCCGATGGCGCTCAATGTGTTAAGGTAGTGAGGGCGAATGCGATATACTGATCAGTCCTATCAAGTTTAAAGGCAGATAACTTCAGCCTCGAATCATGGAAACTGGAATCAATTGTAGAGTCGTAGGCTTCCGCGGCCGGAGTCGTTGAATTCTTGGCTGTCCGGGATTAGCCGCGTCATGGTCGATGGAGCTGACGTTTCGGCCACCTTGCTGTGGCCTTCTTCAGAGCTACACTGCTAGCCAGCAGTATAATCCAGGTCCAGTAATCCAGGACAGCCAAGAATTCACTGGAATCAATTGGTAATTTGATACCATCGGCGGACCTTATTCGGTACTATCCAGTGGTGGCTCGTGGCTCCAGAAGCTGATGGTTCTCAAAAAACTGTGGTGGCTTGACCCAGTTATCCCCATCCACAAAGCCTTCTGCGAGGCCCGAGGTGCTTAAAGCAGCCAAGAATTCTCTAAAGGGAATTGGACGTGCGGTGATAACCAGAGATGTCAGTTTTTCTTAAATTTGTAAATGATGAACAATGCTTGTAAGAAAAAGTAATGAATTGTGGACATTTAAATGTACATTAACACTAAAACATTTGTTTCTGTATTAATAAAAATGAAGTGTTGGTCTGTGATACCAAAATAACTGTTTTTTAGGTCATACAGTTATTTTCTTGAAACAAAACCAATTCAGTTATTTCAGTTCTTATAACAGTCTGCTTCTACGAGCTAATCTCAAGTACGGCTAAACCGAATTCGATAAAGTTATCCGTGAAAGGTGGTGTGTTTTCTCGAGCATAATTTAAACTATGTTTTCCAGATATTTATTTTCTATTACATAAAGATGAATATATATTTTTGTGCGAATCCACATGGTTATTTCGGTCTTAATAAAAATGTGTTCCCTTCACCCTCAAGACAAGAGAAGACTGCCTACATGATATTTTGTAAGACCTACTAATTTTCCTTTCCAATCCTGTAAAGCAATATTTCAATGTACATTCGTTCAGTTTTGCGTGAATAAAGGGAAAACGGCAGGGAAACTGCCCAAATTTCATCTGAATTTTCCGGAAAACTAATAAAATTCCCTACTAAATGCATGTTGATTCATTCCGGTTGCGCAATTAAGCTCCCAATAATTGAAGATGAAAATTAAAAATTAGCTCCGAGGGAGGGGGAGGGTGGGTCGGCGGCGGACAGCGGGGAGGAGGGGCGTATGGAGCGGGGTGGGCGGGACCACCTTTGACAACTTTGCTTACCACGCCCCCTGAGCATTTGGTTGATTGATTGATTGATTTTTTCGTGTTTCCGAGCGCGTCAACTGCGTTGGTCATTAGTCCCGTTAGTGTAGTGCATGTGTTTTTTCGCGGGAGATGGCGGTGATCTTCCCTGCTGGATGGCGAGATCCGGCGCCAATCTACCGTCGGCTAGTGGGTTCTCTAACCAGGACTCTCCCACCAGCGGGCACCGCCCCAGCCGGGATAAGCTCTAAGCTCCCAACCGATCTCCCGGAATATGTGATAGTGTGGTGCATGTATTGAAGTGTGTGTGTGTAAGGAGAGGATAGACAAGGAAGAGGAAGAACAGATCGCGCGCGGTCCGTGGCCTGTTTAGTAGGGTACTGCTCGGCATTCGTCTGGTGTTGATCGGAGAAACCACGGAAAACTACCGATCAGAGCAGCCGGCGCTAGAATTCTCCCCCGGACAGCGATCTGAATTCGACCTAGCTGAAAAGCTAGTGTCGATAATCCTGCCGCCGTGGGGAGTGGGAACCTAGGACTTCCCGGTCAGAGGTGCGGCAGAGGCATCAGTTGATGCACTGAGCTACCGCTCCAGGTCTGAGCATTTGGGATGGGCGGGCCTGAGTCGTTAGCCTCCCTCGGAGGCTCGTTGGTTAGCATGCTCGCTTTCCACGGCGCAATCCCAGGTTCGATTCCAGGCCGAGGCAAATTACACCTGTGCGCTTTCCTTGCAAACGTTCCAGTATCTATTGCTTTGTGACGATGAGAAAGCCCACCCAGCGGTTATGAAGACCAATATATACGATGAAGGGAGATCTTCGTGCTCACTACTCGAACCCCTTATTCCAGGACCGAGAAGCTGGGTTACTGCTGGTCGGCCAAGGCCAGTAGTGGAGGGCCAAGGCCAGTGTCGAGCCACTGCTGGTCGACCAAGCCCAGTGTCGAGCCAAAGAACAAGATCAGGAACTGGGTCATTGGCCCCCGTGCGTAAAAGGAACCTGAAGGTCATTTGCTTGCTTCTTCGTCTGATCCCTTCTTCAAGTACTGGCCCCTTCTTGAGATACTGATTCCTTCTTCAGGTTCTGGCGGAGATGGCTCAGGGAAACAACTGGTACCACCGCAGCGTCTCTGATCGAGATGTCTGAGAGTTCGAGTCCCGACAGTGAAAGATTTTTGATACTAGCCTAGCTAGCTTGGTCGCATTCACTCGCTGTCCGGAGAGGAATTCTAACGACCAACAACTCTGATAAGCAATGTTGCGTGGTTTCTCCCAGGCGATGAACACCGGGGGAAACGGGCCACGGTCCGCGCGCTATCATTCATTTTTCATCCCTCTCTTCTCCTCTCCTCTTACACATCTCCTCTCCTCTTATTACATACTTGAGGAGACCAGTTAGCAATTGGAGCTAATGTCGGCTGGGGCGGTGCCCTGCTGGGGGAATTGCTACGAAGGAGTAAACCTCGCAGCGCCCTATCTCGCATTCAAGGGGGAGGAACACCGCCACATCCGGGCTACAACATAAACTACACTCACGGGACAAATCATCAATAAGTTGACGCGTCCGGAAATACTTGCTCACTGTTCTTCGGAAGAAAGTCCATAGTTATACGTCGATTTAATTACAGAGTCCGTTGACGTTTGATCAGCTGTTAGTGTCATCCAATCGGGAGCTTAAACGTCACTGCTTTAGGTGTCATCCAAGCTCCCGATTGGATGACACCGTAACAGCTGATTAACGTCAACAGGCTCGATATTGAAATGGAAGTGTAGAGGTTTCTCCACAGACCGCGATCTCGTGGGGCGGAAGCGCTTGGCGGTGTCCCGCGGGGCGGGGGGGCGGGGGCGGGGAGCGAATCAATGCCCGGGCGGGCGGGCGGGCGTGCGTTGCAGTCACGTGGGCCTTCGCGGCGCACGTTAAACCCGCGCCGGACGGGCGAAGGGCACGCGAAGTCTTAGGCTGCGCTTGTTTGCCTCCTTTGTTAAGCTATCTGGCGGAGCGCGCGCGGCGCTGAATGCAAATGGGCCGAGCGTCTCCTGAGCGCCGGCCGGGCCGCGCCGCTCTGCTTTGGGGACTTACGGGCGTCTGCCCGCGCGCGGGAGAAGCCGTGGGAACCCGACGGATCGCCGCCGCCCGTCCCGCGAATACGCTCACTTCGCAAAACGGGCGCGGGACAGGGGGGATGAATCCGTAAGCAGATTAACTCACAGCACGTGCTCAGGCCCCCTGTGGATAAGGTCATTTTAAAACACACTTTATTACTTCATAAACTAGTGGCCTGTAGCAGCAAACATCTGCTGAACAAAACCACAGAACATGGTTTTCCAAAAAGTAGCACTCGCACTGCTCGAGAACAACTCATAAAATACTCTTGTGTACGATCCAATAAATTCAATGTTTTAACCTAAACTGTCTTCACGAATACTGCAATAATGTAGAATAGTATTCACGGATACACGTTACAACAATTCTTAACTTGTCAAAAAGATGCTGTTCCTTAATGCAACATATAAATCGCAAGTACTTAATAAAGGGGGCGCTCTTCCCTGGGTTCTGCATACCGCATGACGTCAGCTGTGTTTGAAGCAGTGGCGTACGAAGTAGAAGAATAGACGGAAAAACATAATCAAATTGTATTATACGCTATCACATGGCCTAGGGCTGCATAGTTTTTTTGTTATTGTTTTTTTTTCGATTTCCACGCGCATTGCAAAGTTATGGTTCACAAAAAAAATCAATCAAAAATCGTCCAAATTTGGAATCAAATCAAAAGACTCACTTTTTTATATATATTTTCTACAAATGTTACGAATTTCAATGTGTCTTTACTAAGAAATTTTCAATCAATATTTGGAGCTCCCTTCTTGAAGATCAGTCTGAAGTTCTTACCTATTAATTGTATTTTTAAACATTATTCTTTCTCATTGCTCAAATTAATATTATGAATGTCATATATCTTAATGAAAGCCCACGAAAGACTGTAAGGTCGAACAAGGACAAAAAAATTAATAAAGGAAATAGAATAACCGGCATCTTTTTCGAATTGCTTCGTGTCTCCACGAATCTAACAATATCTTCAACGACCGTTGTAGGCAGGTGAATCGTTTCGAAAACGCAGGACCAGTGCTTTGCCTGGTTGCCGAAATACTCGAGCAACGGGGGGGGGGGGGGCAGCCCCGCAACGCTGTGCAGCGAAGCCGGTAATAAGGGAGCTTAGGAGCCCCCAGGAAAACCCGCTACATTTGCAACAATGCACGTATTTTTCCTCTAATGGCGTAGCGAAACTAAACTACCTCTGTTCTTTCTCTTTTTATCATCTCCGTTTCCCGGAAAGAGAGCGGAGCGAGGAATGACGCAGGAGATTTATTCATATTGAACCACTCCGACACAAAAAAGTAGGGGAAAAGAGCTAGAAAGAGCTGTAACGGACAGCCTGAAAATTTTATGAACATAAGAGAGCAGAATGATCGACGATGGACCTAGCCATTGCCACAATTTCTCATCCAGTTGTCTCGAGGTTTCTCAGACATTTTTATGTTGCAGCGAAATTAGTCTTGTAACTGTGGGTCTCGCTGTCAAACTTTTCTTGGCTGCCTGAACTTTCATGCTACTGTTACCATGCATGCCCCCTGCGTTTTAAAAATCCTTTTATTTTCCTGCTGTGTATCTCAATTTCTATCATCCTACGACTCGCGTGTTGAAACAGCTTACATATGCATTAAAATTGAAGAGTTGTAAAAAATTGTATTTTATCTGTATTTTCAGTCTGCAAGAATTTATATGCTACACAAAGATAAATATGCAAAGAGACTGTAATATCTCGAATGAAAACATTACAAACGAACAGGACGAATGAAATAAAATTAAATGTAAACCCCTTGATACCAAGCAATGTTTTTCATATCGTAGAAATAAATGATACCAATATCGCTGACTGCTCTTAGCGTCTTCGACAAAAATGGAAAAAAGTTCTTCCCATTTCTTCGAAACGCAAATGCATTCGGTTCTTTACTCGTCGATTTACACAAGATTTTTTATCAAGAAAGTGGTTTCACAAAACTTTTTTAAAAATTTATTTTCTTCCTGTTCGGCAGTTTCGCCTTTCAGGGTTTGAACATTTCTTATTTGTAATACATAACTTTTTAAGCATTAACGTTTGAGAATACAACCTCTCACTTCTTGTATTTTACTACTATCTAATTTTATAGGATTTAATACTTAATGGTGATGATAGGACGAACACAAATACAACCATGTCCGAGGCGGACTGAACCCGCGACCCTTCGGTTCGAGATCACTACGGCACTACTGCTTTGCGATCTCGGCCACCGGGCCGACCACGAAACCTTGATTGATTGATTATTTTGTTTCCCTGTGCGTCAATTCCTATGGTCTTTAGTCCCGTCAGTGTAGCCCATGTTTTTATCCCTGAAGCTGGAGGTATTCTTCCCCGCTGGATGGTGAGATACGTCTTACTTGATGGCATACGGGGGTTTTCCAATTCAGGTATCTCCCACCAGCGGGGCACCACCTCAGCTGGGACAAACTCTAAACGCCTGACGTGTGTGGTAGTGCAGTGCATGTAAGCCTAAGTGTTTGTAAGTAAATGGTGATGATACGACAAGTAAGAGGAGTACTTCTCCGGCATTAGCCAGGTGTTGATTCGAGAAAAAATACACGAAAAACTACCGATCAGAGCCCGTCCACTAATTCTTCTCTCGACAGCATGAGAGAAGAGACGGAACTCGGCGTAGCCATGCAGATTGTATAAAATGCCCTGCCATCGTCGCGTCTCGAACCTTCCTAGTCACAAACTGCAGTGACATCAGTTGATGCCCTGAGAGACATCAGCTCATAGAAAACCTTAAATTAGCAATATAGTTCATAACATGAAATTGTTATTTCGGGCTTTTAGTCTGAGTTACAGTAATACAGTGATAGTAAATAATTCTTACATCATTGTCAAACCGTCGATCCGGATTATAAACAGATAAAACTATTTACAAAAGGAAGATTATATAATACTAGTGGCTGAAGAAAACGACACAAAATGGTTTTCAAAAGTAGTATGCACACTGCTCAAGAATAACTACTAAATACGTATATAATGTAATAAAATCAGTACTTAAAAAAAAGAAAAGCCTTCACAATAGGCAATAAAAGAGTATCTGTAAAATGGTCATAGAGTTCAACAGTTCTTTACACACCATGAATATTAGAAAATGTTCGTAACGCGACTCGTAATTCCAAATATTTTATGGTTGTATGACTCTTCCTTGGAGCCTTGCTGTTTCATTACGTCATCTGTCCCATAAGCGGCAACGCACTAGTATGATAATTGAGTTGATAACAATAACAACTGAGTATGATAATCCAGTTGGACGCGGAGTTTGAAAATAGAGTGGAATAACACAAACAAATATTTGAATTTTTTCAGTCAAAATCAAAACTTTCACTGTTTTTGGATTTTTCGGTATCTAATGAAACCTTCTCTGAAACAGCTCTTGCATGTCCGGAGGTTGCATAGTTTTCTTTCAATTTCTGCCTTCAGTGGAAATTAGTACTGTACTAGACGTTTAGTTAAACGTTCTAAAAATATCCTCGTATCTGCTCCTAGGGCGGCCACTTCATTGTTTGCATATTCGTTTTTGTTTTTTTTTACTTACATTTATCTCTGAAGCTTTTAAGATTTGATCGCTGAAATTTGAACCTATTCGAAGAAATAGCAAGGTAGAATCTGAATACGATGCTGCGATAACTTACTATTGCGATGCTGCAAAGGTAGAATTGGACTAGCAGCCTTCAGCAGCAAAAATGCTGCTCTAGCGTATGAAGAAAATGGAGCCCTCAAGCAGCAAAAACGCTACTTGTGGGTATGTGTAATAACGCTGCTTATCAGTGGAAATCAGCATTTGTGCTACTGCAGGCCCGTAGATTCCAAGCCAACAGGTTTGCCAGCCAGATGCAATGCAATAAAAACTTATATGGAAATTATTGGAAGGAATAATAAAAAATAGACTATCATATAATAAAATACATTATAGACACACGATTCTGATGTTTTACGAGTGGACCACCTAAATTGGCCGCTGCAAATATCTTCAAAACGGTTTGAGATATCGAAGTGATGTTTGTGCTTAGATGAAATAACCTACTTCATTTTCTTGTTTGAAAGAATCTCGGTATCTAATGATAAATTTTTTATTAATTTTTGATGTTTTGACCTGACTTGAAGAAACACGGATTAATATCATTTACGTCCATTTTTCAGTCAAAATCGAAACTCTTTCATTTGTTTTTGTATTTCTCCGGTCTTTTGGGGGATCTATCAAAATCACTGATGCATGAAACGCTGCAAACTCTTATATGGTCAGAGACTGCCAATTGTTCCGTCAGTTTATCTGAAAATTCGAAATTAGTAATATATATTTCAGAGACAATTCGTCGTAAAGTTGTCAATTTCCGATCTGAAATTAATAAATTTGAGCGTGAATAGGAAATATTCAACGGGATACACAATGCAGTACGGTCCATTGGCATGGGACCGGAACGTGCCAGCGGAAGAAACAATCTACGTGAAAGATGGCACATAATTTCCCTGCTGTTGACAGCCCTGGACGAATGTAGTTTCTCTTGGGAAGTGCTCGCCCCAGCACGTCCAACGAGTATATATCCGGAGCGTGTAATTGTCGAGTTTTATCTTCTCAACTCAATTGACTCCACTTGTGCCAGTTGGCTTCAAGTCTCTCTAATGATACCAGTGCAGTTATAAATGCAAGTCTTCACCATGCGTCTTTGATATACTTCCTGCTTCAAAATACAAGACGCACAAAAGAAAATCGGCGTCCAAAGTTGTTAGAATTTGACTTTCATTCATCACATTATCGAATTTGGTCAAAATTAAAAAAGAGCTGTGTAATTCAACGGTTAGCTTCATAGTTTTATTATTACTTTAGATTGTTTGCCAAATTCTTGATACATGCTTAACTTAAATAGATCCTGTAAGTAGATCAGATAAAATTTAAGGATTTTAGAAACTAGTTCATTTTATCCTAAAGCAGCCTGTACATTGTGAAGTCTTTTGTGTGAAGAACTATTTTCAGCGTCCAAGGAATGCGATTTGTTTTCAAATTCCTTTTGGACTGAAAAATTACTTGAAAACGTTTTAAAAGCATATTCCACGATTCCCGAATTCGTTGGGAATCAAAATATTATTACCCGTTGAGATGATCATTTCCCCATCAGAAATTTTCTGGAGAAGGGAAACAACCTTTGAATTCAGATTTTTTGACTATTGGATCCAACGAAAATATCGATATTGTACAACTGAATTCGTTACGTCCGAAGTAATCAATGATATAAGGGGATATTCTCACAGCATTCACATAAATATTACTCTATCCTTGATGTTACCATGCCTTTTTCGTATCATACAAATCGTTATTAACGAACAAAAAATTGAATTTAAGTTGGAAACTCATTCTGACAAAACTCAGATTCCTATATTATTTAAGTGCATAGCGGGAATGAAAGGAATTATATACACTAATGAAAGTTCATTCTGATTTTGCTGTGAATTTAATTATTGCTGTTAAATGTTAATGTTCACCATGCTTTGAACTGCTATTTGATAAGCGACTTTGCTTTCTGTTACCTTTTTTTGCAAGGTAAAATCGGTCAGCGCGAATAAAGTGAAGAGGGCGATATGAAAAATGAAAATGCCACACAATTGGTTTTGGTTGAATAAAATTAATTTTTGTAAAAACAACTTCATTGTGTTCATGTAAACTCAATAAACAGACAAAATACCAAAATATGTCATATGTATCTTTAAAATAATATACATACACCAAAATATGTCATATCGTATATGACATATTTTGGTATTTTGTCTGTTTATTGTGTTTACATTAATGCTCTATACATCTTAATATAAGTAACGTATCTTAAATAGTGAAGCTGTAAACCTGAAGGCCAGAATCCCCAGGCATTTCCTCTAGCGAGACACCGCCCCAGCCGGGACAAGCTGTAAGCCTCCGGCAAGTGTGGTAGTGTATATGTGGTATGTTAGTGTAAGTGTGTGCAAGTAAGGGATGAGGATAGGACAAGGAAGAGGAAGGAAAGCTCGCGTGCGGTCTGTTCTCCGTTTGTTACGGTACTGCTCCGGCATTCACATGGTTTTCATCACTGACATCACGGAAAACTACTGATCGAAACAGCGAAACACTAGTGTTCCCCTCGAATCAGCGCTAGCGGCTGAAATCGACTTAGCTATTTAGCTAATGTCGATAATCCTCCACCAGACCGGCAAAGGTCCCTCAGGGCATTAGTTCATGCAACTGCAGTGCCTCGGACCGGGAGGTCTTGTGGTTCGAGTCCCGACGATGGCAAGGTTTTCGACAGTTAACTAGGTCTCATTCTAGCGGCCGGCTGCTCTTATCTGTAATTTTCCGTGCTTTCTCTTATCAATACCAGGCTAATGCCGAGCAGTACTCTGCAAACGGGCCACGCGCGATCTTTCCTTCCTCTTCCTTGTCCTATCCTCTCCCTTACCACACACTTACACTAACACGCACTACACTACCACATATTCCGGAAGCTTGAGCTTGCCCGACTGGGGCGGTGCCCCGCTGGTGAGAGAGTCCTGGTTAGGAAACCCGCTAGCCGACGTAGGTCGGCGCCGGATCTCGCCATACAGGAGGGAAGATCACCGCATCTCCGAGAAAAGCATGCACTACACTAACGGGACTAATGACCGAAGCGGTTGACGCGCCCGGAAACACGAAAAATCAATCAATCAAACTCGCCAGAGAGCGCGGAAGATCACCGCCACCTCCCGCGATAAACACACGCACTACACTTATAAGATTAAAGACCTTAGCTGTTACCGCGCAATCATCAAGCAATCAACTCACTTTCGGGACTCGAACCCTAGAACCTCCCGATTAGGGTCGCTGCAGGGACAACAGAAATGCTGACTCTGAGATAACTCACCCGGTGCATGTCTGAAAAGACTGGGCTTTTGATGTACTAATTAAATTACAGTTTCTTCTTCACCGAATTGAAATTAGGCAGCATAGTTGTTAAAAATATTTTGTAGGAGGCTCTGTTTCGGAAGATAGAAATTATGCAATGGGCATGTTGTATTTCGAAGGGAAAGGCTGTCCAGAGCCTCAATCACTAGTCGCATTCCCTCCGGCGCCTTGTGTTTAAAGCGTTCATTGCATCTTCGTAGGAGCGGCGCGCTTTAAAGGTTCCGCGTGAACGAGAGCTGTCGCCGGTCGCGGCGGCGGAGGCCGGAGCGGCAGACAAGCAGCGCGGTCAGACGGCCCGGGCGCAAAACGCCACCGCGGTGTGGTCCGGATTGTAAAAGAACACGAGTGACTGCTCCTGAAAGCAGTGGCGGCTCGTGCTTACGTTGCACGGTTGCACGACAACCCCAGAAAATGAAAAAGAGCTCATCACATCTTAGGAATATACATTATTAACATAACTAACTCAGAAATTTAAAATTCCGTGTACGAATGAAATGTTCATGACGTGTTAAAATGATTAGGCCAAAACACAGTTTGGTACGAGTTGCGTAAATTATATTTTAGTTCAAATTCATGAAAACATACAAGTACATAGAGGATCTCTATTTTACTCGCAACCCGTGTGTGGAAGCTTCTGCTCCCTCGCATTCCCCCACACCAAAACCTGAGAGCCCACGACTGCCGGCGGGTCGCTAAAAGTGGAAGGCGTCGCCAAACATATCTCGCGTGATCTGGGCTGTCCGGGTGACGCCGCGTCGAAGGCTGGGGTGCCGACGTTTCGACCGACATATCGCGGTCCTCTTCAGGGCTGTACTGCCGTTAGGCAGCCCAGATCATGACTTGGCCGCGGAAGCCTACGATACCATATCTCGCGTGGTTGCCAAATTGCCAAAACAAGAACATGAGCTCTCAGACTTGGGTTGCGAGATAAAATAAAGACACTATACTCTTGGAATATTTCTCATTACGCAAGATGGCAGCCATGTCGATTCATGTCGTGTCGGAGTTTTGTTTACTTTCCAGTACTCTATTGTGCTGTAAGGCCATGACTTCTCTTCGGTTCGCGTACAGCATTTCCAATTAATGTACAGTGAAGGTAACAGTCCCTTTGGGGCCTTCGTCTCGATGTTTTGTTTACTTTGCAGTCCTTGATTGTGCTGTAAGGTCATGACTTCTCTTCAGTATGCGTACGGCAAAGTCTATTTACCGCACGCGAGTGGCACAGTAACACTTTCCAATCAATATACAGTGAAGGTAAGCTCGTGCATGAGTGGTAGGCATTTTGCCAAACTTCCGGGCTCTTCTTACCACCTTCCCTCCCATCGGTAACAGTGTGGCCTTCCGTATTTCTAGGGGTCTCAGCGACAGCCATGTCGATTCACGTCACGTAATTTTAAGATTTATCAATTTTCCAAAATATTTAATTTGGTACCTTTATTTTCGAAATGTAGAATTTTGAAATTAGTATCAGGGTCGAATGAGTGGTTATTTTGAATAAGGTGGTTGGCAAATGTGGAATGATCTTGTTTCAGTCTCCAAGATCTGAGGTGTTCCTCTAGCCTACAGGAAAACTTCCTACCTGTTTGTCCCACATATGCAGAATTGCAACTATTACATTTTAATATGTAGACTCCACTTTTTTCCTTCGTGGGTACAGGGAGTTTGTTACTGGGAAATCAAGTTTGTAGAAATCTTAAAATTATGCAAAAATCCCAACCTTTTATGCCTCAATGAACAATCCATAGTAAAATCCAGCCCCATCATAAATTTATTAATTGACTAGTTTTACCATCCGTTCATTTCCTCCCTAACTTTCCCGCAGTCTGCATTCGTACAGCGTACGATCAAAATGGCGTCATACGTTGACGACTTTCCATGAACTAATGTGTTTAATCTGTGTTACTTGGATAAGTACTAATTTTAAATAATTATTTTATTGTTCATTAGTTTATGATTTTGATTTTATATGATTTTGATATATGATTTTGTTGACGTTGATACATGTGTAATTTGTTTATGTACTTAATGTTGTAGAACCACTGAGGATGGGAAGAATGTTCCCAAACAGTGTTTGGCTATATGTAATCACATTAAAATTATATTTAATACTATTGTGGTAGATACCTCATTACCCAGACAGTTTATCATGGAGTGCCACAAAATCTCCGCTGCCACCGCAAAAAATTTATTTCTTATTTAAATTCTTAAAATTTATTTCTTATTTACATTCTTAAAACTTTACTTAAGTGAAGAAACGTAATATTTGTAGGAGACAAAAACATTTATGTACGATATTATGAAAGCAGTTCTCGGAAGTTTGTAGAAGAAATATAGTGTTAACCCTTCTAAAACGGCCACGTCGATTGCGCGGTCACCTCTATTAACTACCATTGTTCGTGGATCCGATTGATTTTTCCATAAGACGTTCAAATTCTCTCGATCAGCGGCTAGCTGCCCCAGCCTGTGGTTGACTTTTATTAAGCGGTCGACTCTGCGAATTTTGAAGTTATGTAGAACAAAAAGTGGAAGGGCGATGAATGTAATGTTGATACATCTAGATCTTTGACACTTCCCGACAGAAGACATGTGATCTTAGAGAACCGTTTAGCTAGAAAACGTGCTGATATTTTCAAGTGCGGTAGGACACATTTAATAAAATTATGAAAAACAGTGGGCACGTTTGCATAATTTTGAAACATGTGCAAATATCATCTCGATCAGGTTTTTCGTCCAGTTTCCCTGATCCATTGAGCAAATGCTGAGATGGCCCCTTGTTTTGCTTCTGGACATAAATGTAACTTCATTTTCTGTGCACGTCTTCTAGAATTCAGTGGGAAATACAATTATTCAAATTATCGTTTCCATGTTGTCGCGGCAGGAAGTAATAAGAGCCAAAAAAATTCAAAATTTAAGTAGTATATGACTTAGTGTAGGGATCACAGAATTTTGAAAATGTGCACACAATTCACTTTTCCCCATAGCACGTCATACGCAGTTTTTAACTGTTTTTTTGACGTAAAATAAATTTAAAAAAATAAATAAATAAATAAACGCAAACGCATTCAAACAACCAATTCTCTCAAGGTATCTTTTGTAAATGTTCGTAAAATCTGTGCGACACATTTGCTTGTATCATGCAGGCCTAATTCAAGTGCACTTTATTGCTTAAGTTCCTTTTTGTTGCTAAAGGCAGTTGACATGATTTTACTGGAAACATTTTTAGTTTAGAGCAATTAGCACGATAAGACCGATTTTCTTCCGTAACCTTAATTAAGCGGCCATCCGTATTAACAGCTATTTTTCCCAACATTGGTGATCGCTTAAGGCAGGTTTCACTGTAGTTAGAACTTGATGAGGAGTGACTAGAGAAAATGGAATTCCAGAACATTTACAATTACTAAGGAATATCGCTTCCCCCTTCTGGATTAATAAAGAATGATTTAATGCGTGCGTGACTAATGTAAATTGAAGGGTTTTGTGGACCGGAATTTTGGCCTGTTTTCGCTCCAGTGATACCACTGTGTTCTGATAGCGGCCTGGCAATGTAGAGGGGCGGAGAGGGAGGACACGGGAGGCCGCCCCGTTGCGCCGCCAGCATGAAGTTCGGCCACGCCCCTCCGCCTGCGCCGTCACCTTGCATCCTCTGCCACCGTCGACGCCTCGGCCTGCTTCCTCCCTTCGCTCTCTCGCTCACCCCCGCGCCTTCCGCCTCACCTGATCCTCAACCGCTCCCTCAACCGCCCCCTCACCCAACCCATCACCGCCCCTCGCACGCCCCATTACCCCCTCACCCGCCCTCACCCGCCCCCTCACCTGACCCTCACCCGACCCTCACCCGACCCCTCCCGACCCTCACCGACCCCTCACTCGACCCTCACCGACCCTCACCGACCCTCACCCGACCCTCACCGACCCTCACCCGACCCTCACCCGCCCCCTCACCCGCCCCCTCACCCGCCCCCTCACCCGCCCCCTCACCCGCCCCTCACCCGACCCTCACCCGACCCCTCACCCGACCCCTCACCCGACCCTCACCGACCCTCACCCGACCCTCACCGACCCTCACCGACCCCTCACCCGACCCTCACCGACCCTCACCCGACCCTCACCGACCCCTCACCCGACCCCTCACCGACCTCACCGACCGCTCACCCGACCGCTCACCGACCCTCACCCGATCGCTCACCCGACCCTCACCTCACCGAACCTCACCCGACCCCACACCAGACCCACACCGACCCACACCCAACCCCTCACCGAACCCTCACTCGACCATTCACCCGAACCCTCACCTACCCCTCGGCTACATCCCCTTCCCATTTCTTTTTATTTTCCAGGATTTTTGTTTTCATTCGTTTTGGAAGCAACTCATTGTCTTTTGCCCGTTTCAAATCCAGCCCTCGCCCGATGTTGATCTACGTGTCTGTCGGCCATGTGCATCCGCCACCTTGCTGCCCCACAGCGGGCTCTCACCCGCTGCTCGGCGCCTGTGGCTTAGCGGTTTCCTCTTCCCCCACGTGCTCTCCCACTCCGCTTGCAGGCGCCGCGACGGAGGAGGAAAAGAGCGGCTTGTCACTCGCGCCACCACCACCACCACCACCACCACCGCCTCTCCGGGGCACG
This sequence comes from Teleogryllus oceanicus, assembly GCA_964035755.1. Classification (NCBI taxonomy): domain Eukaryota; kingdom Metazoa; phylum Arthropoda; class Insecta; order Orthoptera; family Gryllidae; genus Teleogryllus; species Teleogryllus oceanicus. The sequence goes on from CAXIVR010000008.1 coordinate 15,557,197, forward strand.
ACCTGCTCGCGCGCGTGGCTGCGGCCGACGCCGCCGCCTCCGCCCACCGCCTTTGCGGCTCCGCCGGCGCGGCGCGCCTCCACCTCCGCGTCGCGCGCCAAGTGGGCAAGGCGGGCGGGGTGGGCGGGGCTGCGATGCCGACAGACGGCGCGGCGCCGGCCGCCGCCGCCCCGGGGGCGGGAGGTAGTTAGCGCGCGGCGCCGCTACTCGTTTTTCACGCGCGGCCCCGCCCCACCCCGCCCCGGCCCGCCCGCTGGTCGCAGGAAATCGCCGGGGCGGGCGGGCGGCCTCCGCGGTGGGAGGGACGGCGCGCGCGGATCGCGCCCATTCACTGCCGCCGCCGCCGCAACCGCTCGCCCGTTTGTCGGCAGCCGCCGCCGCGCGTACTACGCGCGCCGCCGCCCGCGGGGCCGGTGTTCACGACCGGTCACGGAAAGTGGGCGTCCGCGTCCGGGCGGGCGACGCCCGTCCCAGCGCGCGCTGGCGCGCCGCGCCGCAAGGTCGCCCCGCTGACGCCGCCAGCGCCGCGCGGCGTTTTTATTTCGTTTGGCTTTTATTTATCGGCGCCCCGCCCCCTCCCGCTGCCACTTTAAGCACGATGTATCGGCCCGCGAGCGCGCTAACACGCCCCCCGAATAGGAGAGGATTGGAAACGAATGCAAAGTATAAAACATGTACACGATGTCCAAAACTCTGCCATACTCCAAATTATTACGTGCGCTAATATGTGTACACCGCTGCGAAAAGTCAAGTATATATGCTGATAACGCCGAATGGAAACGCATAAAATTGTCAACTGTTGTGGAAATAGGAAAAGTTATAGGACTATAAATGTGCGTTTCTTGGATTATAGCGTGCGTTGTAATTAGGAGACATTGAACGATTAATTTCCGACGATAGTGTTATGTTTATTGCTGAATAAAATTTGAATTTCCTGTTGGTGTTGCGCACATGGAATGAAATTGGTATTGTTAGTATCAGTGGCACTGCGGTCCACTAGCATAATCACTAGTTGTGAGGGCATATAACAGTGTTGCATATTGATTTCAAAGAATGACTGTAATCTAATTGTGGATTACTAGATATACTACATTAATGACACGCTATGGAACGCATGTTCTGCTTCTCTTGGCTAGTGCCTCAATAGAGACAAAATTGCGACTCTTTCATATTACGTCCAGTTAATTTCTTCTCCGTGGACGATCCGAAAAATATTGTTGCATATTGGCGCCCTAGATTACTGTACTAGCCCAAAGTTATTAAATGTGCGACATGAATTGCTATGCCTGTGATAAAAAGTAACGAATATCAAAATTAGTCTCGTACAATCCGGTTTGTGAATCTTTAATATCTCTGCAACATTTAATTTTGTTCAAAAGAAATCTACTTTACTTTCCCAAATAAAATATTTATTATTACAGAAACGTAATAATATTCATGTTAATATGAACTGAATATAAATACGTTTAATCAGAATAGTGAAATATTTCAGAACTTTTTTAACCACAAGAACTCCACAATAAATAAAAATATTACTCTCAAAAAGAAAATGGTAGTGTTTCCTTAAATTCAAAAACCCACCCGCTTAACCCACTCCCGCGCTTTGCGGTCTCGCTTATATACCTTCCAGATCACGTAACACGCCACGTCATCTAGCTTGCGTGCGGCACTTCATGCCATGTGACTGTCGCGCCGCCACGCATTTTGGGCATCCCTTCCCATGGATTTGTGGAAGTTCCCAAAATACCTGGGGGTGCCTCCGCCCCTAGCTACCGCCTATTCATTGCACTTCCTTTCTCCACCCAGTATTCTTCGGCGCCCTAATCCTGCGACACGGTGCCTGCAAGGCGCCGGTCTTCCTGCTTGTTAATACAATACGTTACAGTATTAATGAAATTCCTCTTGACAGTAAAATAGCACGCGTAGCGTACATTCCCTGAATTTTCTATTTTTGCATCTTTGCCATGCTTGGTTTACTGCCTTGATGCATATGAAGTCTTATTTCATTATTTCATTGGCGCAGTTGTATCGGACTCTGAAACAAAAAGTGAACTAAATATCTTATCAAATATATCGTGATGTGTATCATCCTACTTTTTCTGAAGAGAACTTGTGATCTGAAAATATATAAATGCAAAGATTACATGCAATACTCGTATTATCGTATTTCTATGTAAACATTGTTGGCCATTACTCCTTCACACAAATGGCAATTTTGAAAAGCATATGAAAATGGCGTAGAAGGGCGTGGCAGGAGAGAATATCCGTCTAACAGTAAACTGTGGAACGTTGACGTAGGTTGTTTCACATTAAAATTAACCTTAATGTAGTGATCGCATGTCTGATAATGCAGTTTGAGATCGATCACGTTTCACCCTTCATCTTTTCATCTAATATACTGTTCGTTATACGGATACGTTGGCTAGTAATGGTTGTTTTTGAAAATTTCATATCTCAACAAATTTAAACAAGGATTGCAGTATATTCCAGTTGTGTTCGTGCCAAGAAGGAAATAAATTAACACTTATCGCTGTGGCCCTCTATATCTAGTCGCCATGAAAGGTTTTGCTTGCGTGTGGGCTGTTATTTGTTCGAGACACTTTTCAAATATATTTATTAAAACAAACTCCATCGTATTGAAAATTTACTTTTACGTTTGCATTTTTTACTAGTTTTGTATTCCACTTACATTTCAGACCACAGTTGTCTCGTATCTTTACAAAAGACTATTTGATAGGCAACTTCCAGAAGTTTGTGCGATTACTATCAATATAAAATTTTGAGAACTAGTAAATTGGGCGATATTAATGTTAGTTTCATGTCGAATTATACGATATGAAATATGGAGATAAATTTTTACTAAGAAAACTTAGGAAAAGAAAATCACCTTCTCAAAGTTTTCACCACGAGTGTGGTATTTTTTGTCCGTACAATAATGTTTGTACGAAGTTTAGATTCGATTGATTTGACAATTATAAATTGGTTAAAGATAATTATTGTGTACGGAAATACGAATCAAACATTTATTTGATTAATAGTTTACGATAAATAGCTTGAATGTAGTTGCATAAAAAAATTGTAGTACAAAGTAACACTAGTAATTGCTCATTTCAAGAAAGGGAAGACTAGTTATCTTTTAAATAAGCAGCATTTGTCCCCGCACGGCGTGACAGACATTTCTAAGTTTTGGATCGAACGCCGTTTTCTCCTTCAGCGTGTGAACCAAGTGTAGCGTCGTGTCGCTAAAACAGCGTGGGCACGTGGCGCGGTCTGCACAGGATGCGTAGACAAAGGCAGAAGCGATGACGCACGGGGTTCGTTAGGGCAAAGGCAATAGTGGCGGCGGGCAGCGTCGCGAGGACTATTTAAGGGCCGTGAGAACAATAGCTCGTTCTTCTTTGTGATCCTGGCGGCAGCAGCATAGGTCGTCCGTGAGAGGTGCGAACGTGCACGCGGCGCAAGAAGCCGGCAGTTATTGTCGTGACTAGTGAGACATGTAGTCGGTCTCAGGGCAGGCGGTACTACGCACGGCAAAACATTAGGTAGTATGTTGCGATGTGGTAGCCGTTGTAAATATCTCTCCTAGCAGTGGGGTCTTTTTAGTTAGTTAATTGTATACAGTGCACTGGTTCTTTGTGACTACGGTCTGAATTGTGAATAAACCTGCTGTTATTACAACCCACTCTCGTCTGTGTACTGATTACACCCGTATGACGCCACACAAGCTTCAGACCATAATACCAGACGCGCAGATCCTACGATCAGGGTCTATTTGATTTCAGGTCCATCCTGATGACTATGAGTGGGAAAGGAGATCGGAAGGGCAGCATGCGGCTCCTCGCACTCGTTTGATGGCGCACCTGATTCCACCTCATACCCCTCCTCCTCCTCCTCTCTCCCGCCCCCCGCCCCGCCCCGCCCCGCCCCGCCTCGCCCCGCCCCCTCCCGTCCCATCCCGCCCAGAGCGCTATCGTAAACGACATCGCAGGTTAAGCCCGAGATTTAATGATACTCTTTTAGAGGTAGAACCTTGACGGAGTTGCATCAGCTCACTGATGGTGTTCGAAATGGCGGACTTGAGTGTCTGTGAAATTTCTTTCTCGACCTGAATCGCGAGTACCAGATCTCCGTCGTTTAGTTGAATTAGTTAGTAAACGAGCATTTGGGGCAAAAGTTTTCCGAACAAAATAGTTTAATCATATACTCTCAAGAGTATGTGACAAAGGATTTGACCGAAGTCTCGAAAGGTTTTCAATGAGGGATTTTATGAATTTATTATTGAGAACTGAATTCACATCTTAATAAGGGGAATTGAAATGTCTTTTTTTTTAATATAAGTAAACTCCAAGGATGTTATAATATGTAGAGAATACCAAAGAGAAAATATATAAGAGACGCTAATAATTCAGTTTCTAATAAATCCTCTTGGGAATCCTCTAATAAAGTAATGCACATTACACACTTCTCTGTATAAACGATTTATTTTATTTATGCCTTAGACCACATTTATCTACTTCCATAGTCCTATAATGTTTATTGGTTTTCTTGGTCAGAAGTATGTCAGATTTACGTTCTAACACTCGGAAGCAAAACTAATAAATTTAGAACTTCATATTGATTCATTTTTAATTTTGTTGAAAGAATTGTTAATCATATGCGATTTTACAAACTTGTCTCTCAGATTTCTGAAAATCATTCAGAAATGACTGATAGTATGCGATTCTCTGTCTAGGATGTTCGTTGTTTCTGTAGATTTGTTCTTGATAAGTTGATGGGTTTCAGTGTCTTCCGTTTATTAGCCCTTTCCTGTTGCACATTGTCTGCAAAGGAAATTCGATAGCTTTCTTTTTAAATATTTATAAAAAAGGTATATTAATAAATGAAAAATGATAATGTGTGGTACCTTAAAATGTGTGTGAAGACGAATGGAAATTTCCGCACCTGCTTCATCTCTTGCTCTACCTGGAAAGTATTCGGTGAAAGTTGTGTGTACATGACCCACTTGGAGTACCTTAACCTTATTCTTTGCACTGTTGAAACCATACGAGACATAACCACACAGCATTACCTTCCTATGAAGTTGTGAAAGTGTAATGAGTTTATCTTTCCTTATCACTTTGTTTAATACACAATACTATGTATTTTCTTTCGATCATTGCTGTAGAACTTAAATCATTTGGTGATTGAAAACCAATATTTCACTAAAATATTTGATTGGAAAAACGTTTAAAATCTGCTTTCAAAAAAAGTGTTATTGTGAAGGAATACCATTTTTTTAAATTAAATGTTTATTTTTATTAGTTAATGATAATCTTCATTCTAAATACAGTTATGTGATATCTGAATAATAATAATAATAATAATAATAATAATAAAATTGGTTTAAAGATGAAGCACAGTAACCTTTGATTACGAAACGAGAAGAGAAAAACAGAAGAAGACAAAAAGAAAAAAGAAACAAAACAAACAAGAGGATTAAATACTTGGACTTTTCATTACACAACATCGTACTAGTGGACAAATGTATCAGAACACCATCCGCATGATGGTTTCTAATACTTACAGAAAAGCAGGCTTTTAAGCTTTTGCCTTTTTTTATTTCCAGTCACAATGCATTATCACTCTATGTATTTAAACACACACAAATATTTAAAAAGGAGAGTGGGCACCAAAGGATTCAAATATGCAATAGAGAAAACATATTTTCAACACAAAGTATTATAATGTATTATTTGTATTTGTAACCTACAACGTACGTAACTGCAATCTGTATGTTCGAATGCAGATATATTTTTCAATGGAAATAGTTCTAAAATCTTATAATGGTGTAAACATTCATACTTGAATATGAATTTTCCAAAGACTCGACGACCTCTGTAGTCCTACGAAATATAATATTTTATTTCCGAAAAAAATAAAATGTTGGTTTGCCCCTTTTTGAAGCTGACAATCTGAGGGATTCATATTATCCGGGCACGTTTTCTTGAGCACTCCTTTCTCTAGATGTCAAAGAAGTGGGAGGGTTGGTTATTTGGATAACACAGTACTGTTTTATCAAATCTGTATCTCTTTTTCGATACAAAGTAGATTCAATTACTCGGAAGCAACCAATCTGTTTATCATATTTGACCAACAACGCTCGTTGGTATCATTTATGCTTAAATTTCACCAATGTTAGTTAAAAAGTTAGGGTTTGTATTATGATCAAGGAAACGTAGTGGTATAATGCAAGCATTTGGGAAGAGGCTCTCCAAACCATCTAGCAACCTGTAATGGTCCACCATACAACCTTTGTATTTATTAATTGTATCTTTAAATTTTTTAATTGTTTACTAGTAAAATGATGCCGCAAGATGATGATGAGTGGGCGGAATGAGTCGTAAGTCCCGAATGCCTGAGAGGGGGAGGTGGTGGGGCAAGGAAAGGGAAGATAAAGGAGCGAGGGGTGCTGTCCAATGACCGGTGTTTTTCCGGGCTCGCTTTTCAAAGACGCACCGGGTGCGGTAGCTCAGTGCATCAACTGCAGCGGCTCTGACCGGGAGGTCCTAGGTTCGAATTCCGGCGGCGGCAGGATTTTCGACACTAGCTCTTCAGCAGGTCGAATTCAGTCGCTGTGTGAAGGAGAATTCCAGCGGCGGCAGGATTTTCGACACTAGCTTTCAGCTAGGTCGAATTCAGTCGCTGTGTGAAGGAGAATTCCAGCGGCGGCAGGATTTTCGACACTAGCTTTTCAGCTAGGTCGAATTCAGTCGCTGTGTGAAGGAGAATTCCAGCGGCGGCAGGATTTTCGACACTAGCTTTTCAGCTAGGTCGAATTCAGTCGCTGTGTGAAGGAGAATTCCAGCGGCCGGCTGCTCTCACCGGTAGTTATACGTGGTATCTCCGAACAACACCAGGCGAATGCCGGAGCAGTACCGTAACAAACAGGCCACGGACCGCGCGCGATCTGTCCTTCCTCATCCTTGTCCTATCCTCTCCCCTTACACACACACACAGACACTAACATGCACTACACTACCACATATCCCGGGAGACCTGTCGGGAGCTTAGAGCTTATCCCGGCTGGGGCGGTGCCCCGCTGGTAGGAGAGTCTTGGTTAGGGGGAAACCCCACTAGCCGACGGTAGGTCGGCGCCGGATCTCGCCAACCAGCAGGGAAAGATCACCGCGTATACTCCGAGAAAAAGAAGCATGCACTACACTAACGGTACCAACGACCAAAGCAGTTGACGTGCCCGGAAACACGAAAAATCAAATCAAACTAGTAAAACAAGTCCTTTGTAAATAAAGATGGGTAGTGGAGAAGGGCCCCACTTGGATTGATTGATAGTGATTCCGAGCGCGTCAACTGTAAAGGTAATTAGTACGTAAGTGTCTACATGACTTTTCCATGCTCAGTGGCATTGATTTTTCCCCGCTGAATGGCGGAATCCGGCGCCGATCAACTGTCGGCTAGTGGGGTTTTCTCCAACCCGGTATCTCCCACCAGTCGGGACCGCCCCAGTCGGGACAAGCTGTAAGCTCTTGACTGGCCTTCCGGCATCCAGGCCTTCCGGTAGGGTAGTGCATATTAGTGATGTGTAAGTGACGAGCCAGGACAGCGCATGGAAGAGGAAGGAAAGATCGCGCGCGGTTCGTGGCCCGTTTGTTAGGGTACTCCTCGGACATTCGCCAGGTGTTGATCAGAGAAACCACGGAAAACTACCGATCAGAGCAGCCGACCGATAGAATTCTCTTCCAGACAGCGACTGAATTGAATTCAATTGATGCCTTATTTTACGTGGCGAGACTCAGGCCATGAGGCCTACTCTTCCGTCTGACCACGCAAATTTCGCTACGTTCTTTTCACCATCCATGGGAGAAAGAAGGTATTACTTGGGCGACGAAACAGGCGATTTGAATTTAGCTCAGAAGTATCATTTAGGCTTGAGGACCTTTTACATGCAGTAAATCTACTAACATGGGACAGCCGGCTTTACTTCTTCTCCGAAGGAATGCGTACGAAGGATGTTTTCGCCCTTAAAAAACCACGGTTCGATCGCAAACTTGGGTATAAAAGTCCTACACTTTAACCGTTACACCATTGCCGCCACCTAGCTGAAAAGCTAGTGTCGAAAATCGTGCGGCCGTGGGGAGTGTAACCTAGGACCTCCCGGTCAGAGGCACTGCAGTGACATCAGTCGATGCCCTGAGCCATCTCTCACGGTAGGGTCCAATGGGGAACAGAAAAGCAGTTGCCTCCATCTTGTTTTAGGCTACGAACACCTACGATACGAGCACCAAACAATAACAACACCAACTTTCCGCGGACGCGAGAAAATCCGAGTGAGCGATGTTTTCTCCTTCGCTGCCGGCTGCCTCTTCGGGCGAGCGACCAAACCTGATCGATGCCCTGACCGTTGCTTCTGAGACGCGCGCTTCCGCGAAGCGCGGCGCCGTACGGTACCAGCACGCGGAAGCCACGCCGCCGCCCCCCGCTGGACCCGGCCGATCGCCGGCATGTCTCCGCGGGGACAGTAATGAGACGCTAGAGCAGCGCCGGCGCGTACCAGTTGCAGCTTGTTTGCGCTGCAGAAAAAAACCGCTATTTCAATGTGCTTTACCGTGAAAGAAGGCTCAGGGCATCAACTGATATCGCTGCAGCGCCTCTGACCGGGAGGTCCTAGGTTCGAGTCCTGACGGCGGCAGGATTTTCGACACTAGCCTTTCAGCTAGGTCGAATTCAGTCGCTGTCTGGAGGACAATTCTAGCGGCCGGCTGCTCTGATCGGTAGTTTCCGTGGTTTCTCCGATCAACACCAGGCGAATGCCGGAGCAGTACCCTAACAAACGGGCCACGGACGGCGCGCGATCTGTCCTTTCTCTTCCTTGTCCTATCCTCTCCCCTTACACACACACTTACACTAACATGCACTACACTACCTCTGTGAGGAAACAGGTCCTCGCGTCACGTCGCGCCGACTAGTAAGCGCCCAAGTATGACCGTACAGTTAGCACACCCACTTATCAGAATATTAAAAAAGAGTAAGTTGTTTTTTTTACTAATTTTGAACAAATTTTTAACTAAATTTAAAAATTTTGAACAGACGCAGATCAAAATAAACAGCGTATAACAATGGGTGCGCTAACTTAACTTTAAGTAAGTATACCAACGCAAGAAAAATCCATGAAATAAAATAACTAAAAAACCAGAATTTTGTACTAATTTTGAGCTAATTAGTTGCGAAGCTCACCTACTCTTATATGTTGTTTATTTTGATGTTCTGCAGCGGTTCAAAGTTTTTAAATTGGGTAGAAATTAGTTCATAATTCGTACAAAATTCTGGAATATTATTTTTTACTTTTCTGTTAAGTGGGTATGCTAACTATACGATCATCGCACAAGCGCTCCTTCGGGTCCGCGGGAACAGTGAAATCAAGAGGATATCAATAGGAAAGTGTTGCGTAGGGATGCACTTACTACCTCGACGGTTCGCATACATCCGTACTTTTCTTTAAAGCTGAAAACGGTTGCAATACCGCCCTAACCAGCCGCATCGTAGGCTCTAACGCTTATGGACTCATCGATTTCAGGATCAGCAAACCGCGTGACCTTCTGAGGCAAGGGGAAAGTCATCCTTGCTAAGTGGGATTCAAAAACCTATCACTTTGATGGAGAGCTAGTTCGTTTGCTGAATAATCCGCAGATTCTATTGCCGTGTAAACCCCATGCCTGCCCGATATTTTTGTAACTAGTGGCTTTTTTATATCTAATTTTACATTCTCGAATATTGTTTATGCAGTGTAAAGAAATTATTGTAAATAGAAGGAGGTGAAGAATAGTTTATGGTTTTTAAGACGGGCATTGTGTAAGGACACCGTAGTTACATATATATAGTTCGAAAATATTTTACTCACCGCACACAGATGCTCAGATGTTGAATTTTTAATGATGTATTTGCTTTAAAAGAATTTATTTCGAACTAACGTTTGTGTTGTGTTCCAAATATAGTATTTTGTGATGAAAGGCGATAGATTTGTTACTTTATTTTTATGCATTCATAAGGCGATATATTGGATGGGCTTTATTTATTTAATGTCAAAATACAGTTGAAACTGCGTATGGCGTGCTATGGGGAGAAATGAATTCTGTGCACATTTTCAAAATTCTGAGGTCGTTACACTAAGTCATATACTACATGAATTTTGGAAGAAAAAAAAAGCTTCAGCTTTGGTTATTTTATTTATGTACTCTCTTACTTTAAAAAGGTTTGAACGATCATAATGATACAATTATTCAAAATTTGGAAGCTCACTTCGATGTAATGAATGCAAGCTTGTGTTAAATTATCCTTGCTAGTCTGGAAAATGTGCTCCAAATACTGTAACAGTTGAGATATATTCACGTTTGTTGCTTTTGAAGAAGTAAGACATTTTTCCTGTTCCTGGTTATCAAAATGATTGCAGATATGCATGGCATACGCTTCGTTTAATTGGTTTGGACTTTTTCAAGTGATTGTTGAACTGTTAGTTGGGTAGACATTACAATACAGTACATAATATTACGTAACCATTCCCATCAATGCGAGTATGCATGTGCTGTTGTAGTTCCTCTAGTTTAAATATTTTTCAGGCATGTGTAATGAGAAAAACGCGCTGGCATGGGCGTATGCCGTCAAACATCCCAAGGTTATAATTATTAATTACATAGAATAATAATGTTTCTGCAATAGTCTTAAAAACTGTTAAAAATCATTCATCTTATTGTATTGTATCAATTGTTCATGGAAATTCCGGGAAGTGTTACTCTGTACATATCTCTATTTGAATTATCGGTTGTTGATTTGTGTTATCGAAATGTCAATTTATGAATAAGAAATTATCATATCTTATATTCTACAATAAGAAGGTTTTGTTCTACCAGTTCGTGTTAAATTTAAAAAATTAAAAGAAAACTACCCATTAATTTTACATAATCACCTCGATAGATTTGTCTTATATTATTATACGAATGTTTTCCTGAGTATCACAGTTCATTTTCTGTCATGGTTCTGACATGGCAATAACCTGCTGATGATATGATAAATGCACCTTCCCTAGGAAGTATATTGATGATTACACTCATTGTGCAATTCAGCAATCTTATATTTTCAGTACGATAATGACACCCACCTTGTGCACTAGCCCGTATTACAAAATAAAACACAATTGCATAGAATATGCCTAGCCAAAACGTAGAAAAAACATTTAAAAATAATAAACGCATTTACCGGGCATACTGACACGTTAATTTGCACGTCAATGAGTTTAGTCTAATGAGAAGTATTTAGGTTCATGAAATCCGATTGTTGGAGTAATGTACGTTATGCGGACTGATGTGTAATGCACCGAACTGTATATGCCAGAACCAAATGCTCAATAGATGTGAATGATGTCACATCAACAAGTTCTTCAGCTCTTCTGTATCTCTTCCTTTTGTACCTCTCATTGTATCTTCAATAACTTTCGTTATTTCCTTGCGCGATCCAACAGGCGTTTGTCTCGACGCTGGATGTGACTGCCCGAGATACATCCTTTACACCGTGACGTTACGTTGCCGAGGTCATTGAATTCACGACTATGTGCTATGTGAAGGCTGCGTATATGAGTTTCGCCGCTGCTGATGCGATTCGACAGATGTATCACAGCCTTCCCACTAGCGCTTCTGTATTGTAACGTCACCACATGGCGGCCATGGTTTCGAACATCCTTAGAAAGTGTCGAAGATGGCGAGCAGAGGGGAGGGCATCCGGTCGGCTAGTACAAAGACTGTTAGTAGCTTTAGAAAACTGAAAAGGGAGCCATTAACACTCCGGGACGCAAGTCGGCCGGGCAGAGGGTCCTGCCCCCCGCCGGAGGACAGGGGAGGCTGGCTGGCCATGTGGTCGCAGAGCCACCCGCACGCTCAGAGAAGCTAGGGGTGGGGACATAACCGCCAAGAAGCTAGCTGGCCGGAAGGAGTTCGTTTAGAGATCGCCTCGCGTGCGGACGCAACTGCGGCCCGTTGGCAGTAGTGCATTCCTTGGACACTGCGAGTGCGTAGCACCGGGTGTCAGGACACCGGCGCGGTAAAGCGTCTGGGTGGAGGATGCACTAGCCGGGAGATGGGAGCAGTGTGCGTGGAGTCGCGGAGGTAGATTGCGAACGTAACCTCAGAGCTGTAAATACTTGTATATTCTGTAAATAAATATCATTGTAACTAGAGCTCGTGTCTGTGTAGTCATTTCGCTACACGACGCTACAGTATCTCCTCTCCACAAACTCATCCCTATTTTTTTCTCTGAGCACCGCTCTTTCGATAGCAAGCATTGGAATCCCAACGGTCTCCATTTCGTTGCAAGTCTGCCAACTGCCCCTACGCAAATTTCGCCCTGAGAAAGCCCGTCGTTATACCAGGTTTACTTACGAGAAGTTGGTTATTAGTACTGACGAAGAGCTCCAAAACTGCGAATTATTTTCTTAAAAATGTTATATAGTGTGATACTAACACATGTTCCCCCATAATTCCAAAATTCCAAAGCGATAATTAGAATTCTCCCATTTTCACCTGGAAAGGTGCGACATTACGAGTAGATAGCTTGTAGCAGTGAGTGAATTACTTGTATGTGTGGTAAGATACGGTGCTTAAAACTTATTGTGCTTTTAAAAAGTTTGGTTTTCGTATGTGCCAACACATCGGCGAATAGACTTCAAATTAAAGTATAAAATATGTACAAATTTATTGTTGGTATTTCAGATGCATTTTTTTTTTACATTTACATTTATTTGAACTGCAATTGGGTATGACCGGTGGCAGTTAATTAACAATAATTACAATAATAATAACACTTAACATTAATAATAACAACAATATTAATAATAATAACGATATTAATAATAATAACAATAATAATAAAGGAGTACAGTACAAGCCGAACATGCAATAATCATACTATCACTAATATTAAGTATTATAACAAATATTTCAACTCGTATGATATATAATAATTATAATTATATGTCGGTGATGCTAAAATTTAATACAAGCTACATAAATATTGGCTAAATTTATTGTTTTTAATTCATTGATCGCGTTCACTACAATTAACTGCACGACACTGCACTGCACAACACTACACTACACTACACTACACTACACTACACTTCACCGCACTTCACCGCACTTCACAGCACTTACTCATTTAATGTCTATTACTATCATATTGTTCTAACTTATTTCTAAAACTTCGGACACTTAGAGGAAAGGCTTTGAAAATTGCTGCGGGTAAACTGTTCCAATCTTTAATTGTTCTGTTACAAAAGGAAAATTTCCCAAGATCTGAATTTTGTTTCCTTGTTCGAATTTTGTGAGTGTGATCGCTTCGCCGAAATAATTTGGTTTTCTAGTCTAACCTGAATTTCCTTCCAAGCTGTTTGACCTACGTATGATTTATAAAGAGCGCAAAGCCTCGCCCTTGTTCTTCTCATTTCTAGAGGTTCCCATGCCTTTTTTATCGCGTTAGTTCTGTAGGTAAACTTATTCGCTTTTCTCTGTATTCTATCTAGATTTTTCCGGTGCGACTTTCTGTATGGATCCCAACATGCCACTCCGTATTCCATGAGAGGGCGAACCAGCGAAAAATATGCTAATTCTTTTGCGTTTGCAGAGCTTTTCTTTAGAATTCGCATTACAAAATGCAAATTTTATTACGTTATACACGACGGTCAGAGTAAGCGACACCAAATTGGCAATTCTGAGAGAAAATACAGTTCATATCCATCTAGCAAATTACAATACGTATTAGAAATAATTATATAGCACCAAGCAGACTAGATATTTTGGATATGTTTGTTCGACCATTGACGCCATGATCGTATCCTCATGCCCACCGGGCAGGAAACACCACTGCTACATTCTCTCAGAAGAGAGAAAAGAGTTGGGATACGACGTAAGTTGTTTTGGCACAGTCTTAGTTAATGAGCAGATCCACTTTAGAGATCCAAAAAACAGCATTTTTTTGTTTCAAGAGAGTTCTCTCAATTTTATAGCTCTGGAAAATCTTGAAAATCGTTTATTCTATTCTGCAGTTATTATTTCAAACTTTTTCCGTGTTAATTTTGTGAATCATTGCTAGACGAGCTTCCTTAAAACACGTCTAATTGACATTTTATATACAGTATCATTTAACAAATTTTCAAATTTGTAAATTCAATTCAAAAACCTATAAATGTAAAGAATATTTTCATAATTTCAGTAATGTGGTTGATAACGACAAGGAAATCAAGAAAAAATCTTGCTGTTTAGAAAACTTCACTTTGAAGACTGTTAAGCGGTCAGCTGAGTGTGTTCTTTAGACGGCCCTCCTCAAGCAGCCCACTTGTCCAACCTGCGTCGGCGGAGTTGGCAGAGTCGTCCGTGTCCCGGGGGGCTATTCGTGGTTCTTGAACCGTAGGCTATTACCATAAAGAAAGCGGATGCGATTAATTCAAGTTGTTTGTGTGGATAGCTGCGGCTTGGTGGAAGCACACGAAACCGTCGACCTTCTGTCCGTCCCGCACTCGCTTCTGCCAGCTTCTGACTCGCGAAGGGCGAGGCGCGCGCGCCCACGCAAAATATCGATAATCCCCAGCAAATCGAGCCAAGGAATTAAGTTTTTTGTTTACCAGCATTACCGTATCTGCCAGACGCACTTCTATTTTCAAGAAAAAAATCATTCTTTAATGTTCAATTTTATACTTGATTGTTATTTTTATAAAAGGAACGGGAATTGTGACCTGTGAAAAGCAATGATGTTTTCTTCATATTCCACCGGGAGTCTTAATGATATTTTTCTAGTACGCATGGAACGACCGTGTCTTTTCATAAATCTACATCATGACGTTGACCCAACGAAATATTCAGCATTATTTCTTCATGCAATACTTTTAGCTTCTGTAATAATTAGTTTTGTAGAAATATACATTTCTGTTTTTCATGCACAAAAATTTGATTTTTTAATGCTAATACTAAACATTCAAACAGTTACGAAAATTCCCATCCGTTGAATAAGACTCATCCTGTTTTTTGACGAGTTTCTGAAGGGAGAAAAGTGTGTCTTATACGCTGGCAAATACGGTAATTTTTGTATACCTATTCTGTTGCAAGAAATCGTTCATAAAATGGCATTTACGGCACAAATGATGAAGTATTGACATTTTCCGACACGTGTCATCACACATTCAGCCAATTGAAGCGGGAGAATCGTGTGGACGTAGCGGAAAACGGAAAAGCCGATCACCGTTTTCTCCGGTTTTGTCGCACTGATGTCAAACATCCGAGACATGTTTCGCAAAATTAAGTTTTATTCTCTTATAAATGTATAATGCAGTTATACAAAAAAAGAGCATATGCAACTCGTTTATAATGTTGCTTTATTTCATTCGTAGAAATTTCAAAACTAACTCCTAACGTTGCTCGTTTTCAAAACATGTACTTGTGCAACAAAGCTTAACATTAATAGTAGTTAATGCAATTAGTTTATAATGTTTTTTTTTTTTCAATGAATAATAACCGGCCCGCTGAACAAAACCACAAAAGGTTTTCAAAAAGAGCAAGCAACAATACAATGCTCCCTTGTAACACTGCAATAAATTAAAGATTTAATAAGAAGACTTCACGCATTATGCAACAACATAAAACATGTACTGTGTATATATCACTACGTATATTATATACAATATTCATTGTCTGTACTCTGGCACTACAATTGATTGATTGATTTTTTCGTGTTTCCGCGACGTCAACTGCTTTGGTCATTAGTCCCGTTAGTGTAGTGCAGGTTTTTTCTCGGGAGATGGCGGTGATCATTCCCCGCTGGATGGCGAGATCCGGCACCGACCTACCGTCGGCTAGTGGGGTTTCCCCCTAACCAGGACTCTCCCACCAGCGGGGCACCGCCCCATCCGAGACAAGCTCTAAGCTCCCGACCGGTCTCCCGGAACATGGGGTAGTGTAGAGCATGTTAGTGAAAGTGTGTGTGTGTAAGGGGAGAGGATAGGACAAGTAAGAGGAAGGACAGATCGCGCGCGGTCCGTGGCCCGTTTGTCAGGGTACTGCTCCGGCATTCGCCAGGTGTTGATCGGAGAAACCACAGAAAACTACCGATCAGAGCAGCCGGACGCTAAAATTCTCCTCCAGACAGCGACTGAATTCGACCTAGCTGAAAAGCTAGTGTCGAAAATCCTGCCGCCGTCGGACTCGAACCTAGGACCTCCCGGTCAGAGGCGCTGCAGTGACATCGGTTGATGCACTGAGCTACCGCTCCCGGTCTGGCACTACAATCCCATCAGACTAAGGCCATTGTGCTCCAACCTGATAGGCACGGGCTTGGATCGCGTGAAGCAGGTCGTACCCCTTACTCCGTCTATTTTGCCTTCTCTACCTGCGAGAAGTTTCCACATTATCAACTAGCTAAATGAATTGGAATATGTCGGTAAAAAGTGAGTTTAAGTTTTTGCCCTATATCTCGCCCAATTTTTTTTAATATCTTGAAAAAAATGCATGTTCATAAAGAACTTTTGGATGTGATGCGATAAAAAATTTGTAACTGTTTTGAATGCATTGAGTAGAATTACAAAAACAAAATGTTGGTTTTAGAGGAGGGTCATATGACCCCATTCCCTTCCCATTGGATCCGCACGGAGCTTGTGACAGTTTTCACAGAGCACTATTGTTTCTACTTCCTTTCGTTCCGCGATATCAAACATCTATCCATCACCACTCATGCAACCGTCAGCTCTGAATTGGCGACAATGCTTACAAAACCGCCTACACCGTCGTCACCTTGCAAAAACTGTCTGACGCACATCTAATGGATATTTCCAAGACTTATTGTCCCTCCACTTCACGAGTCAGAGGAGAGCACATGTGTGGCTTTGTACTGTGGTTGCACAATTGTTTTCTAATAAAACAAGCAACTTTCAAGATAAGTTGTGTATCATTGTCAGTGAATTGATATTTTGTGCATTATTTCAACTAAAGGAAAAGAAGAGAATTGTATTGATATTCCTAGCAGGTTTTACTCCAGGCTTGGTCATGAAACGATATATTCATTACACATTTTTTGTGTCACTTATGTTTAGCATATTTAAAAATCTTGTCATAAAAAACCAGCTTTTCAAACACATCTTTTATTTTGCTTGTTTGAAAGGAAATTGTAGTAAAACGTGTTTATTTAACGTGGCCCCGCTGATGGGAGATTCCTAGAGGGGGAAAACCCCGCTGGAAGACGGACGTCGGCGCCCATCTCGCCAGCCAGAGGTGGAAGATCACCGCCACCTTCAGCGAATAAAACATACACTATACTTAAGGGACTAACTACCTTTAGCAGTTGACGCATCCAAAATCACTGATCAATCAATGAAGGCCGAGGACGGGTTATAGAATGGAAGATTGCGCGCAATCCCGAGGGTGCTTCTCCGACGTTGGCCTGGAAGAGATCAGGAAAATACGGAATCTACCGATCAGAGCTGGCGACCTTCTGAACCTCAGGATCGAACTCGGAACATCCCAGTACACCTGACCATAAGGTCGGATTTACAAGCTTCCTTTCGACGAACGATTCCGGAGTTTAAGCGAACGCGCACATGCGCAGAACGTCTCTGAATCGCATATTCTCTGGAGGTCGAGAAAATCCCATGTGCGTGTTCCCTAAAACTCCGGAATCGTTTGACCACAGGAAGCGTGGAAATCGGGTCCAAGGCGTTACCTTGACTTTCACCCCTACCGGTGTTGGTACCGGAGGTTTGAAAATTTGTAAACGAAAACATATAGTACAATTTTGAACTTCTTTTCACTTAGAAGTTTTGTGAACCAAAATAGTAAATTCTTCAAAGGTACTGGTAGACTCACACACCCTCAGAATATGACTGTGTTCACCCTCAGAATGTACTCTATCTGGGAAAACACGAGTGTCTGTGGCGACAACCCAGCAGCAAACCACGGATGGACCGGGGGCGGCCCGCTCACCTTCTCAGCTCCTCCCCTTCCAGAAGCCACAGCGCGAAAGCATCCCCAGACCATGAATGTATCTATGGAACTAAGTCTTACATAATATCTGTTTATGTGTAACCAAGTAAGAGATTTCAACCAGTCATGGAAGAAGAATTGCAAAACACAGGTGGACGTAAAAAACGAAATAGATTAGAAATTAATCTAAGATACTAGTTTGAATAAATTAAGACAACTTCAAAAATGAAAAATCTCACGTTTTACCTCCGGAAATGAACATTATTGAACGATTCTCGTTTTACGATTTTAATATCATCCTTGTGGACTAATTGCAATCCGTTCGTGTTAACAACTTACCAAAACTCACCAACACCTTAACCATTACTAATATCAAGATTGGTGACAATTGAGTTTATTTCGAAAATGACGTATCACCATTTCAGTTCGTGTTCTATTTTACTTATCAGTACATTATCACGCTATTCCATGACGTTGCTGCCAAATATCGTGTCCAGAAACGCGTCGGGCCGTTGAATAAAACAGCTTGGCTCTAATGCTGAACGGGAACCTCCCTTGCGAAAACTCGTGTTTCTTGGAGGGACGTCGCTTGGGTGAACTGTTCGTTTGGCAGGCCTGCTTGGGCCGCGTCGTTTCCGCTCGGTTCCGGCCCGCGCGTCGGAAGGTGTCGCGCCGTGCAGGCCGGCCGGGCGGCCAGCGGGTGTGGCCTCCGCCGGTCATCGGCCCCGCCCGCTCGCGTGGCCGCCCTGCTCCCGCTCGCGTCGCGTCGCTCCTTCTGCGCCGCTCCTGGTGCCGTGCGCGTGCGTCCGCGCGGCGCTTCGTCGCGCTCGGCCTTGCCTCCCCTCGGACGGAAGCCCGGTCTACTAGGGTCATTAATCCCGTAAGTGCAGGCCGGCTGCTCTGATCGCGAGTTTTCCGTGCTTTGTCCCATCAACACCAGGCGAATGCCGGACCAAACGGGCCACGGACCGCGCGCGATCTGTCCTTCCTCTTCCTTGTCCTATTATCAACCCTTACATACACACACACTAACATGCACTACACTAGCACATATCTCGGGAGACCGGTCGGGAGCTTAGAGCTTGTCTCGGCTGGGGCGGTGTCCCGCTGGGGGGAAAGTCCTGTTTAGGGAGAAACCCCACTAGCCGACGGCAAGTCGGCGCCGGATCTCCCCATCCAGCGGGGAAAGATCACCGCCATTGCCCGAGGTAAAACATGCACTACGCTTACGGAACCAATGACCTAAGCTGTTGACGCGCCAGGAATCACCAACCAACCAAACCAAACCGTAAGTGTAGTGTGTGTTTTGGCTCGGGAGATGGCGGTGATCTTCCCCAGCTGGATGGCTAGGTCTGGCGCCGACCTACCGTCGGATAGCGGTGTTTTCCCCAACCAGGTATCTCGCACCAGCGGGGCACCGCCCCAGCCGGAACAAGCTCTAAGCTCCCGACCGATTTTCCGATATGTGTGGTAGTAGTGTAGCCCGGGCCAGAAATTGATTGGTTAGTAATTCCGGGCGCGTCAACCGCTAAGGTCATTAGTCCCGTTTTGTGTAGTGCATGGTTTTTCATCGGCTGGTGGGGGAGATCTTTCCCCGCTGGTTGGCAGGCAAAGACCGGAGCAGTACCCTAACAAACGGGTCACGGACCGCCTGGCGTTGATCAAACGAAACACGGAAAACTAGCGATCAGAGCAGCCGGCTGGTAGAATTCTTCTCCAGGCAGCGACTGAATTCGATGTACACTTCGATTAAAACACTAAGTCCTTTCAAGGTCACGAGCTGGTGGGAGAGTGGGAACACTGCCATCCAACCACGAACTTCTGTATGACTTCAATTTTTAATATTGAAGCTCTTGATGATTGAATGACAGTGATTGATGAATGATTGAATGACAAGTGTCTCTTGTCAACTCATGGTCTTGAGAGGACTCTCCTCTTTTATACGTGACGCCTCAAAGCCACGAGCTGGATGAAGAGGGGGACAATGCTATCAAAACGTGAGCTTCCTTACGATTAAAATGTTTGTATTGGAGCTACCGATTAGGTGACAATTTCCCGTCTCCGTACAGCTCCTGACCTTGAGGCGCAACGTTAAAGAAATCGAAGCATAGCTCCCAAGCTAGTGTCCAAAATCCCGCCACCGTGGGTACTGCAACCCTTGGGGCCTCCCGGTCAGAGGCACTGCAGCGACATCAATTGTTGCCCTGAGCCACCTCAGGCAGTGCGTGCGCGAGCGTGCGTGGGGCGTTTGGTCGCGCTCGGCTTTCGGTTCGTCCCTCCGCCGTCGCCCCTCCCCCGCCGCGCGCCGCGACCGGAAGCGCGGGGGCGGGAGGTTAAAAGGGTGCGCACGGGGAGAGTCACGCGGTGCCCTTCGACCTCCGCCGCCCCCACCCCCGACGCCGCGACGCCGCGAATGCGCTCCGCCAATTGGCGACCGCTCAAGGAGGCGTTTGCGGCAGCGGGCGGCTTTCAGACACGCACACGGCCGACTGCGACGTGACCGCGACGCGGCGTCGGCGAACGGCGAACCAAGACGTTACGCCCTTTTTCTTCCGCGCCCCGACATTCAGAGAAGCCGACTCTTTGTTGCTATTTATTGCTTCGTGGTACAACTTCAATACCATCTGCCCATAACGTATTTCAATGCAGAGTGGTTGCTTTGTGTGATGTATACAGCACAACACGAGATTGCCCAGGCGATTCCAATACACTTGGACGATCTTTTAGAAAATGTGTGCGTGTCAGTGAATGTGCATTTCACGACGTAATGTTTTGTATTAAGTGGTAACATAGAAATGAAATTTCGTTTTGAAAAGTCATTGGCGTGTTATACCAGAAAAAAAGTGTGCTGTGGAGATTTCAGCGTTATTCCCATGTTTGTCATGAGAGTTGTCAATTCGCCCCGGCGGAAGGAATCGTGAAGGGAATGTCTTTATGGGATGCACGTGACCCGCGACAGAAACGTCAAATGGAGATGTTACTCTCTTCTTCCGTGCGAAGATTCAGAGAGGGCGACATTTTGTTCCCACTTATTGCTTCTTGGCACATTATATTATCCAATACGCATTATTTTCAGCAGTTATATTCAGCAGGTGAATTGACGAGAGGTTATTCAATGTACTTATTACGTTATGGAACGAAAATCGCGATCTGCAGCAGCGAAAATGGTTCTGCAGAAAACTACATAATACGGTTTTCCAAAAAGTTACAGACAACGACTCGACAATAACAAATAAAATACTATCGGTTGACATTGCTGTAAATTATACATTCAATATTTTGACAATATTAGTCTTCACGATTATTCAATAAGAAGTATAATATGCCGACCTGGATGGCGAGGTGGCTAAGAGCGAGTACCGACTCAGCGCTTCGGTCCGAAGGGTCGTGGAATCGAGTCCTGCCTTGGGCATGGTTGTTTGTCCCTTGACTTTCTAAGTGTCGTCGCGGAGGACCTCGCGTTCTGCTGACACCAGATCAGAGGAGCCCGCAATTGTGTTGGTCTAGTGTATGGTCGAATATGCGTCCCATCGGGATGTACAGGATAACCGGCTGTTGGCTGGATAAAAGCTCTAGAAAAGAAGTATAGTATACGTGTACAGTAAAGAGCTGTTTACACCTACCAGGAATATCAAAAAGTACCATAACACGTCAATATCAAATATTTAATTGCATGGGGTCTCTTCTTTGCAACTTCGCTGTCCTAGGCCGTCAGCTGTTCGGAAGCTGTGGCGAACTGAGTCTGGGAATTCAATCGATACGCTCAGTATGAGAATCTGTGGAATAATGGCGCTTTTCTGTAAAAATCGCAACTATTGATTGTTTATTATTTTTTTTAATATATTTATTTCCTGTTCAATTTTACAAATGTTTCAGGATGATGAATAAATTTATACATAACATTTTTGGAGATGCCAGAAATTAATATTTATTGTTTATTATAACTTAAAATTTAAAAAAAGTTTTTGTATTTTTGCAAGTTCTTGGGTTCTAACGAAACCATAGATCCCTCCATGTAACCGCAAACCGCGTAGTTTGTTTTTAATTTATGCGCGCATTGAAATGAGTAATGTGGATGTTTTGTGCATTATTTGAGGATCTGTGAATGTGTATTGTGGAACCTGATGTTTTGTTTGAAGTAGAACCCAAACTAGAAAAAAATAGACGTTTTCAGATTGCATGTTAAAAATGTTTCAGGTTTCAGATTTAGTGATTATTTAAGTTGCCTTTCTCGTATGTCTGAATTGACAAACTGAATGGTACTTTCTGACGATTCTACGAATATTCAGGAAGCCAACTCGTTATTCCTTTTATTACTTCTCGGTACAATCACAGTACTTTCAATACCCTTATTCGCGGAGTTTTGAATTGATTGTGGCAAACGCGAATAATATGAGATGAGATTGCATCAACGATTCCAATAGCGAAACACATTTTAGAAAAATGGTGCCTACATGTGAATTGTGCGTTGCGGAACAATGTTTTGTATTATGGGGTAACTTAAAATCAACGTTTTGAAAAGTCGTTCTTGCAAGTTTCTTCAGTTATGCTTCAGAAAAATCAGTTATTCATGTGTGGGTGCTAGTGAAAATCAATTTGCGCCCGCTTTAGGAAACATGAAGTGGTGGCCTTTCTGTGCTGCACTTGCCCTCACGAGATCTCTGATAATGGCAAACCAAGATGTTTGCACTCCTTTTCTTCCATGCAAGATTCAAAGAAGACGACTCTTTTTGTTGCTACTTATTGCTTCTTGGTACAACTACAATACTATCCATACGTAATGCTTTTTTATGCATTGGTGCATTCTGTGATAGTGTGGTGTAAAGAAATAATGTGAATGAGATTATACGGAGGCTATTATTTCCAGTACGGACAATGCATGTTTGTCTATAAAGTGCATTATGGTATACAACGTTTTGAATTGGTGATAAACTTAGAAATAAAATTTGTTTTGAAAAGTCCTTCGTGCGTATTTTATCTGTAATCAGTCATACAGTAGAGAAATGAAATAAAATTTAATTAGAGTGATTACTTTATTTTTTAAGAACACGTTTAACGTGAAGTAAGTCTTTTAAGTTTTCATGATTCATTTTTCTTTGTATTGTAGACTGTAATGACGGAAAGAAACGCAAAAAAGTTGTGGTTTCAGCTGAAATAAACATTGAAAATATGTATGTCTTTTAATACTCAACCGAAGGATTTTTTAATGTCCTACATTAGTTAGCAAGTAGCGAGGGCAGTGAAGTTACTACATCTCACACTGTACTCTAATACATATCTCAGTGAACTTATACAATTATCGGTATTTCAGGAATTCTGGCCGATTCTGGCTGTTGTGGTTCATAATAAATACTCATTGAAACGAATTGTCATAAATTACGTATTATTGCGTTAGAAGTTTGATAGTAAACTGACTTACCCCAAGAGATGGTTTGGTACCGGGAGGTTGTGTGGAGAGTACCTTCCACAAGTATTAAACTGCTCGAGAAACACTCCTTGCAGTGTTTGTGAAGAAAGTAGCTGTAAACGTAGCACCTTCATTAATTTCAAGCTGTTAGTGACATTTTGTTCTATCCTCCAGAACTAAATACTTGCGTACATCATCTCAAATAAAAACTAAAGTATAAGTATATTTCGATCAATGTATAAGATGTTGTTGGGTATAAGATGTATTTCTTTCAATTAGTATTTTATTTTTGCGTGTTGCACGAACAGCAAACGTGGATCAGACCACAAAAATCTATTGATTGATTGATGTTTCTGGGCATGACAACTGCTGTGGTCATTAGTCCCGTTAGCGTAGTGAACTTTGTAGGTCACGATGCGGTAGTGTTGCTTCCCCGTTAATGGTGAGATCCGGCACTGACCTACTTGACGTCTTGCGGGGGATTTCCCCCTCCAAGTATCCCCTCTCGATGGGATGGTGCATGCAAAAGTAAGTGTGTGTTCGTAAGGGGAGAGGAGAGGCAAAAACGAGGAAGCAAAGATCGCGTGCGATCCGTGGCCGGTTCCGGCATTTGCTTAGTATTGATACTGTAGGGTACGGTTCCGGCATTTGCTTAGTATTGATTGGGGAAACCCCGGAAAGCGACCGATAAGAGCAGGTATTCGACCTAGGTATATGACCATTGTCTAAAATCTACCCCTCGGACCCGAAGAGCAGCTTATTGTAATTCAAGACCTATTTCAGACGTTAGTAACTGTTGAAAGCAGAATAATATAATAATAATAATAATAATAATAATAATAATAATAATAATAATAATAATAATAATAATAATAATAATATTGTCTTTATTAATGGCGAGGCTCAGGCCATAGGGCCTGCTCTTCCGCCTAACCACTGAGATTACATTTATACAGAGTAGTAACATATAAGAGGGGAGGGAAATCTGTACATTTACGTCTGGGAGTGCAAAACTAGGGACCATCCCGGCGTACGCCTTAAGCAATTGAGTAAACCCAGAAAAACCTCAATCAGGATGGCGGCTTATGGCCGAACATTAATATAGAAGAATATGGTATAGATAGTAGTGAAGGTGAAGAGATGAGGCGTTTAGGGGAAAGGGTCGTAATGACATAAATGGGGAAGACTGTGAAGGAAAAGGAAGGAAGAGATAGTGAAGAAAAGGAGGAAGAAGTAGGTGGAAAAGTAAAGTTTATCCAGAAGCGGTACAGAAATGTTACGTTTGGTATACATTAGAACTTTACATAAATATACAAACATTTGTAACAGAAGCACAATAGGCTCCAAGTTAATAGTACCAGTAATTTATAATATAATATTAACAGTATTAAGAAATAAAAAAATAGGTATTATTATTTAAAATTAAATGTTAAAAAATGAGAATAGAGTAGTGAGGTATGGGGTGGAATTTTGAATTTAAAGAGTGAGGAAAGTGCGGCGCTTAGGGGCGGTGACCGAATGTCACGGGAATTAAACAGTTTGTCAGCATGTCCCGATCAGAGTAAAGAACAGTACGAAGAAATGTTTCAATTACCATTATCTTTTTTTTTTACCCAATGATCACATGATCCTTGGGCATCTGTCAATGAGCAAGCACATCGGCAAGTACTTTCACTTTGACCGAGAACGGAAAGCGGAGTGTTGCCAATATCAGCTCCGGAGCTCCGGCTTTCAAAATAAGAAACAAACTGGATCTTATCGATTCGGCCAACTGGACTCGAAAGTCGTCTTGTCACATGACATAAATAACATCTGACAAATGAGCAAGATAAAGAAGAAAGAGTTATTTTGAAGTTGCAATGCTAAAATGTCTCTGGACTTGGGGTGAGGAGACCGTGTTGGGCCCTCGCCAAGACCTTTTGGTTGGTTAGCACATGAATCAAGGAGTGGAAATGCTCTTTAGTCTGAGATTCGTAACTCGAAGGCAAAGAATAAAGAACACTCTTCGCTCTACACATAAGTACTATTGAGTTGGAAAGAACTCGGCCTTCGCAGGCTGGACTCGCGTGCCAGTCTGTTGTATTGGCGCTTATGTGTCGATTGCGCTGCTTAACTGGTAATTCCATGTAATTTTCAGTCTACCTCACCCATCGCTGCAACCACGCCCTTTCTGTGAACTCGCGTCGTAAACTATATTAAGTACTCGTGAGCTCTCGTGCCGGTTGGATTAACATGAAAATCTCACGATAGCTGTAGCTTTAATATTACTACCTTCTTACATCATGAACTGTACTATGAAAAAGGAAAGTTCTGGGTAAATAGCCAAGAGTTTCTCTCCATGCTCATTACATGCGCCGTGCAATTTGCGAATATTGCTACCTTAAATCACTAAAAATCGTTTAAGTGATGATTCTTATCACGATTATTACAACCCCTGTTACGTCTAAATGTAAAATACAGTACATACATTGCACAGTTATTAGAGTTATCCAATGTTTCTTTTAAAGATTAGGTAAGGAGGTGTAAGCATACACTTCTTCCATTGTACGTCACTGGCAGTTTGATGTTAAATAAATAAATAAACAATGAACTTAGAGAACATTTTAATTACGCCTATCATAGAATTATATTTATATTTTTGTGGGAAGTAATATGTTAAATAATTACTGGGGGAAACTAATATTTCATGTTACAGCTGTCTTACTTTCTAAGAAGAGAAAGTATTGTAGTCAAGCTCCGGAAAACGACGATTTTTCAACAGAAAAACTTGCCGGACCCTGGTAACGAGAAGGGGTAAAAATCTCGATCCTAAATGTAGTAAAATACTTTCTCTAGCGTTGTACAAACATAATCCATGTTTTGTGGGTCGTCAACCGAAAAATCTATTGACGGCAAATTGAATGTCTGTCTGTCTGTCCGTGGTCAATTCTAGCGCCTAAACCGTTCATCCCATTTTCTCTAAAATTGATATATCGCGATCGATTTAAAGGAACTCGAGGTCCTGCGAATTTTAAATGGATATTTTGACTGGAGAGCACTTTACACGAAGACTTAACAACATTTTCTAAAAAAAAAAGTTCCAAATTTGTTGCGCATCCCATCTGAACCATCATTCCATTCTAACGAATAATCTGTTATTATTAGAGAATGGATTTTAATGATGTCTTTTTTTAATTTAAAACAATGCCGTTTAGTATAGAAATTCATTTTATGTTATGACAAAAGAATACCCATTTTTATACGTCTTTTCATTTTTTCTTCCACAATAAGTCATTTTTACCCTTTTCCTAAAATTTAATGCATTTTTCGCTGAGTTCATCGATTTTAATATCATTTTTATGGTACATGCTTCAAATAATATTTACGCGATTCAACAAATGTTCACCAAGGAATTCCTAAGTAGCCTATTCGTTTTCTTCGCACAGAAATTGTAATGTCAGCCGTTGTGAGTATGTAAACTCAGGTTCCAGTGACGCATATCATCGTCATTGTCGGTTCAGCCTAATTCGGAGTAACTAAATACAGAGAGATCCTGGTAAAGAACAGTCCAAACCAAACGTTTGCAAGCTGGGGTCATTTGAACGGTTAGAAGCAGCCTCGTTATATTAGTAACGTATCCAACAGCTTGATTTGTTCATCCGAACTGGATTTGATAACATTTTTTACGTCATTTTGCTTTGCCTTTAGAGCATTTTTAAAACATTTTAGGAACATTTTATTGATTATTTTTGGCGATGTTTTAGGTCATCAAAATCCACCCCCTAGTTATCATCATTAACCCGTCATTATCACCCCATTGGCATACGTTTATTGGAAGGCTTCCGCTCCCGACACTTGCCTGAAAATGGAGATCATAAATCGCCAAAGCTTAATGTGGCTATCTTACGATATTTTTAAAATTCATTTTAATTATTTTCTTCTCGTTGACGAATAACTTTTAACATTTCCTTTGCTGGTATGGTTGTGATGTTGAAATAAAATGCGTAGTGTTTCAAAGAAACTGAATATGAGAGGTATCTTTTAGCTTCACTGGAAAATGAACTGGGCATGGAACTCGTTTATTTTCGGTAACGAAAATATTAGTTTTTGTGCATTCATTGCAAGGAGTTGCCAAAAATTTTACAGTAGTATCTACATTTTGTTACTGTACTGGCAAAACACGTAGAAGAAAGATGTCTTTAAAACTAGATCGAGAGAACGACCGTGAGTTAACGTGAAAATACCCTTTGGAAGTGCGCCAAATTCTCTTGGGCGTAGGCGCATTACCTAAATCGTGCCAACTCTGCCAGTTCTAGCATCCAAGATGAAGTCAAATGTCCTGTGAGAAGAAATAGTGCCGTTTCTACATCTGTTCGAAAATGTTTTAGTGAAATCTCAAAGTGATTAAGTACATTTATGAAACAAATATTGGGAGAATGAGACATCGCTTTTCAGTTTGATAATTTTCTACAAAAATAAATCCATCCCCTCTACCTTGGTCTACATCAATGAAATCGAACTATGTACAATGGATAATGTAGCATGTACGTTAAAATGTTTTCATGAATAGAATTGTACATAATTTTCATAGAATTGTGTTTTTTTGTCTCGAGTTCTCAGCCACCGCTCATCTCGTTTTATTTTTTGTTTCTTTTCGTGATATTGGTCTAGATATAGCAATGCCTGTCTGGAATAAATCACACCTACTTCTGAATTGACGAACCACTATAATACAGAAGTTATCTTATACTGACAATAGTGCTGTTCCTTCTACAACAAACTTGACAAGCACACCACATGCCACTCATACATTACCAAAGGTCTGTTTTTTAAGCCGTACGATGAAAATGAAAAAATCCTCTTGACTTCGTCCATTTCTCAAAATATATCTCTATTGCAGTAACCGTGTGCTTTTAACCAAGAAGAGCCACTATCGCAGAAGCCTGCCGTAGCGTCTGTGTCACATGTGGCACCGATAACGATTTTTTGTCACGTTTGAGTAACGGAGCGGCAAGTTCCGAGTTCCCTACCGCTTCCATTTCAACTTCTTCTTGGCACGAACCTCACCCGGAGGTACAACAAACTCATTTTAAGAAGATTGAAAGTGAATACATTCTACGCTCCTTGATAATACAGGCGTAAACATCACTTTGCTAACTTTTGCTTGTGATTCACACATACATTTTCGACGTATATTTTGCATTTCTCTACAATTCCATTGTAAAGCACTCTTGGCCTGAACACGTTTGTGGATTATAAGCCATTTGATATTCCTTTTATTGCTGTCTAGTTTTTGCGGAATTTTTATTTTTATTTTACTCTTTTTTAGACATAATAATCTGCTAACATTGTTAAAAATGTAAGTGGTAGATCAAATTTAATGAAATTTATCAGTTACACTTTTGAAACGCCATTGAATTCAACAACAATTAACTCGTTCTCAAAATTTTAATATATCTTCCAAGGGTATTCAAATGCCGAAACCTAATAACACATGTACTGGTTTTAGTTCGCTGTATAATATTACGAAATGTTATGAAAATTAAATACCATGAACAATTAGAATGTTATAAAATATTATACGCCTATTAGCATACACATCCATCCATAAGTGCAATGTTTTAATTTGAATGGAAGTGTACATACAGTTTTTTTTAAATAATATTAGTCTGTCATTTTTCCTTTTTCTATTATTTGTAAGGTTATAGTTTCAATGGTGGCGTTTGTGTTACAGGTAAGAACCACATCTCCTTCGTCATTCAAGGTAAGGTAAAAGCTTTTATTTACATAAAAAAGTCATAGATAAAGAAAAACGTTACAGTCGGCTCTGAATATAGTAAACTTAAATGGAGTGAAATTTAGGTTATAGTAAACGAAAGTCACTGGACCTGATCCTCAAACATTACAAATACATTCAACGAGATTCTGTTATAGTCGTTTCCAGATCGGCAATAGTGAGCACAGGAATAACAACTTTCAGGTAAAAAACATTATTCGTCTCATGAGCGCGAATTCCTGTCACACAAAGTGTTCACGGGCGGTGGGTGTCGTGAATTATTTTGTAGCATTTACTGCGAATAAAACGAGGGAATTATTTCAAATCTTGTAGAGTGTCAGGGATTTCAAGACTCTCATGTCCTAAAATATTTTGTGAATGCACTGTGGAATGGAAGAGTCTGGAAACTCTGGAGAACGATCTAATAAGTCATAATAAGAAACTTTAACGAGTTAACACTGATAAAAATAGTTTTATACTACTTGAATTTACTTAAATTTTGAATTCACAGTGTTTGGATATTTCCACTGAACCTGTGAAATAACAATCAATAAACTAGGAGGAACTAGTTTATTTTCACATTATCGGATATAGTAAACGAAAAATGCTATTCTGTAGAGTTTCACTATAACCGTGGTCGACTGTAGATACTAATCACAGAAATCGCTTGGAAGTGCAGATTAATTTCCGTTTTGTTGATACTTGTCACGTACTTGTTTCGTTGCGGCATGGTCTGCATCCCTGGCACTCCCGTGAAACCTCGATTCTCTTCTTTATTCCAGGCCCTAGTGTGTTGTGCGAATGGAAGGCCGGTGCGCTATGTACTGCTCAATGGACCCCCTTTCGGATTTGGGTGCTAGTCCGCTCCCTAATACTCAGCGGACTCACGAGCTGTGCTCAGCTGAATCGCTTGGTGCAGAAACCTCTCGTGTCTGCTCTCCACGATTTTTCAGGAGAAGAAAGAAAATTATTTACTTTACACCAACCCCCAATCTTCAGTCGAATGTTACACACAATTCCAGCGGATATGAGGAATTTCTCATACCACTCAAGCGTGTAATATGATTACATTGTGTGATTAACATATTGTTGTGGCAGCGTAGGACACACATTTGCGAACTGAAGGCCCCGGTCAAACCCTGCAAAGATGAGGATTTTTACTCGGTGTGCCTTCAGGCGATCTAGGTCCACTGCTCCAAATGAGAATACTCAGTGGCCTTATTAAAAGTAAAATTGGAATACGCACAAGGCTGGCCTTGGCGCGCTCAAGTCTTCCACCTCCAGCAAAGAAAAAGACTGATAATTACAGAGGGCTGGGGAAACAATGCCGAAAGGCTGTATAGAAAGGAGTCCTAATCTGAAACTCTAATAATGTGGTTCCTGCAGTACATTGTACGAAGGATATTAAAATATCAACATATCTCAAAACCTGTTAAAAAAAACGTCATAAGGCTTTCTGCACTAGGCGAGCCAACTCTGATGAAGACTGATTGGCACGCGAAATACATCGTCGCGACGGGCAACAGGTATGGAGACTAATAGGTAGCACGGTGGAAGCATTTATTGTCTAAGTCTGCGGGATGTCCCTAGGTACGGAAATGTGCAATAACGTTAACGAGGAGTACATTCATACGAATTACACAAATTGTTTGAGAACACAGATTAATTTCTATTTTGCCCCTACTTCTCGCAGACCGTTCACAAGTAATGGCTGTGGAAAGAATTAAGTTTACACGTACAGTCGGGAGCTGACTTGTTTGCGTGCGGGGAGCGGAGTGTTTTTGAATTAATTTTTTTACTTATTCTTGTTTGCTGATTTAATTTTTGCCTGTGGACTCTTGGAGCAATATACTTTGGACAGCTAATAGTTGCGGACTAGGCCGGGGGCAACTTCCAAAAACGCCAAGCACATTTCTCAGACTTGTAATCAAGTCAGCTCCCAACTATAATAAGATTTGCAAAAATAACTTGGTGATTTGAAATTAACTTTATGGCAGGGCGAAGTGCATGTTGTTGGAAGTATTGTTTGTTTAGCGTTGCCTTGCTGATATTTGAGCATTTCCGCAGGTCACTTTATTTCCTTTGGGTGTATCAAACTACCATGTCTGCTTCGATTCCGCGTGTATTCCCCAAGAATCAACCTCATCGTTGTCTACTCTTGAAACGCATCTTTGTTGAGGATGTTGCGTTGGCACGGATGATCCAGGAAGCATGACAGAAGTTACAAGCTGTGAGTGAGGTTGAGCAGGCGCGCCCTCGGACTCGTGCACATGTTTCCAACAGGCCGGGAGGGGGGGGCACAAAAATGCGGCGCGTGGTCGTCTGTCACTGGAGACGCCCCCGCCCCCTCTCCCTTCCAGGAGACAACGACGCGGTGGATGGATCCCCGTGGTGTGAGGTACGGATGCGACTTCTTGAACAAAACATCTGTGGTAATTAGCGGGCGGATTTTGATGTCCTAAAACATCGCCAAAAATGATCAATAAAATGCTCTTAAAATGTTTTTAAAAACCAAGTGAACTCAGCTTGCGAAAGTTTGGTTTGGACTGTTCTTTACAAAAAAACTCTGCCTTTACTTATCGCGAAATCGACCGAAGTGACAACGGCGACTATTGGTGTCCCAGAAACCTTAGATTACGTAGTACTCACAACGGCAGACATTACGATGCATGAGCGAAGAAATCGAAAAGGCTACTCAGGAATTCAATATTGAGCATCTGTTGAATCTCTTAAATATTGTTTTAAGAAAGTACCATTAAAATGATATTAAAATCGATTAAATCAGATAAAAATGCATTAAAAATTACCTTAAAAGGTAAAAAAGACTTATTGGTCGAAACCGACGAAAAATGAAAAAAAAAATACAAATAAGGGTAATTTCCTTTTCTCATAACATAAAATTAATTTCTATACTTAACGGCATTGTTCTAAAGTGAAAAGAATAAGTAATATTTCATTAAAATCCGCCCCAGTGATATTTCATCTCAATGTAAGCGAAATGTAAACAATTACATAAAAGATGTCAACATGTCATCAACAATGGGAATCAAAGGCATTTATAAAAATGAATAAGGAAGGCAGTGTGATAATAGACTGGAAAATAGTGGAATTTGTGTCGAGTATAATATCAAATGGACACGTGAGAAATTTACGTGGGTACTAGCTAAATTTAAAAAAAAAACGCAAGGATTGATAGTTCATGGAATAACTATACAGGATGTTTAGACGGCGTTAGCCAATCAGAAATGAGAAAGGCGTGCGCGGATGGGGAAATCTGCTCGAAAAGAACTAAGGAGAAACGAAAAGTGTACAGTACTGCGCATCTAGAAGACAGAAGAAGAGCGCGTGTTATGAACGAGGAGGCAGAACGGATTTCGACGCAGTGACGATCGGATGGGAGTAAAAGGTTCTCCGAGGTAGGATAGCCAGATGTTTAAATTAGCCGGATTGGTGACAGTATAAATGTTGAAGTTGTAAAAAATATAAATTGTGTGGAGAAGAAGAAAATGCCATGGAGTAATTGAACGCTGCGGACATGAAATTTAAAATGTACGTGAAAGTCGACGGCCAAGAGTGCAGCGAACTCGAACAGGAAAGTGATACAAAGGGGACATGCGATTATAATAAAAGACCAAGTTTTGTAGTAATTTTAATAATTTTTCAATTAGGATAGTAAAGGGTAAATGGCCATGCACGCAAGGGATGTGTTAATGGAAATACTCACATCTTTAACTGTGTTACTGTTATTTTTTGCTGCAATTGTTATGAAAAGCAATTGTTATGAAAAGTGCTATGTATGTATGTAGGTTTTGTTGGTTTAAAGCAGAAGAGCAAGAGAGTACAATGTTTAATTGATTTTGAGAATTTGTATTATTATTTATGGTAACGATAAGGGAAAATCCCTAACCCAAGATAAAGAAATAAATATTTCTTTCGTAGATTTTCGTAACCGCAAATCCATATGGACGGAAATGTCAACCCACAAAAACAAATTTATCTTGATGGATAGACCTTGACATATAAACATGGTTAAAGTAAATAAGTAAATACAATATTGAAGGATAAAACTTAAGTTTTCGTGGTAAATAATTACATGGGTAGTGCGAGGAAAATCCACCAGACATCGATGTTTCTAAACATTGTTTTCCGGATTTGGTGAAAATTTGTAAATGCTTTTGTGCCGTGCGATAAAAACGTTCAGACCAAGGAGGCAAATACAAGAGTTTGGAAATTGAGATCAATGGTGAATGTGGGGTGTAAAAGCACAGGTCGTGCCGACAATAATCTGAGCTCAGGGATTTGTTCCGCAAAATTTGTGTGAGAACTTGGCAGAACTCCCAGGTCATTCAAAATACTAGGAAGTGCATGACATTGCTGTATTGGGAACAGTCCACATTTTGCGCAGTGTTGTAGAGGCACCGGCAGTCCCTAAATCTGCTCCTTAGGAAGCTAGTTGCAACCCGGAATAGATCGACACAAATCGGAAGTCTACTGATCGCGCAACTTTTCTTTAATGATGGATTGAAGAAATGCGGGCGAAGTGGGGGTATTAGTTGCAAAGTCGGTCACTAGAGTATTTACAGTAACGCCAACCTCTAGAAAATCAAAGTCAAACCTGGTATGTGTGCGACCAGGTCGTCGGTCTGGGTATGCAACAGCAAGGGCACTCGATAGGAGTTTTAGGTGCCTCCCTTGAAGGACCTGGACCTGCCTCAGCCATTTCTTTAGATAATGGTTATAAAGCTGAACAGAAGTTCTCGATTATGAAAGCAACTAGCTTTGACTAGCTTATGTTTCGCGCCAACGAAGTTTTAATGCGTGGAATGTTGTCACCAGTGCTAGCTGCGAGCTTTTGCCTTCAACTGTTTATTGCTCAAGGGAGGGGGAAGCAAGGTCATCGTTCAAGAAAAGCTGCGCGAGTAGTAGTTATCCCGGCATGGTTTCCCCTCGGGGGGCAGTGCTCTACTGACGGATGTACCTGGAGGGGAAAACACCGCACTGCCATTGGTTTGGTTTGTTTTTTTTCGTGTTTCCGGGCGGGTCAATTGCTTTTGGTCGTTTTTCCCGTTAGTTTACTGCGTGTTTGTTTCTCGGGGGGTGGCGGTGGTCTTTCCCCCGCTGGGTGGCGAGATCCGGCGCCGACCTACCGTTGGCTAGTGGGGTTCCCTAACCAGGACTCTCCCACCAACGGGCACCACCCCAGCCCGGACAAGCTCTAAGCTGCCGACCAGTCTCCCGGAATATGTGATAATGTAGTGCATGTTAGTGTAAGTGTGGGTGTAATGGGAGAGAATAGGTCAAGGAAGAGGAAGGACAGATCGCGCGCGGTCCGTGGCCCGTTTGGTAGGGCTCTGCTCCGGCATTCGCCTGGTGTTGATCGGAGAAACCACGGAAAACTACCGATCAGAGCAGCCGACCGCTAGAATTCTCCTCCAGACAGCGACTGAATTCGACCTAGCTGAAGAGCTAGTGACGAAAATCCTGCCGCCGTGGGGAGTGGGAACCTAGAACCTCCCGGTCAGAGGCGCTGCAGTGACATCAGTTGATGCACTGAGCTACCACTCCTGGTCCCGCAGTCCGACGTGTAGGACGGCGCCGGATATCATTTTCCAGTTCAGGAAGATTAAACGCCATCGCCCTAGGTATAAAATACATTACACTTACGAAACTAACGATAATTGCTGCTGCCTCCTCCCCGAAACACGAAATAACCAATCAATCATGCATAATAGTAAACCAAATTCCCGAAACAGTTCTCCCACTAACCCACGTTTTTGAGGCTTTTTGAACGATTTTTAATTACTTAACACGCGCGCTGTACGACTCGACCACCGTCGCTTCTATTTATCGGATGTTGAATCCGAAACGCAAGTGATAATTGTCACTAATTTGCATGTGCTCTTGCCGGTGATAGTGGAATTCCCATTTTACGTCTTTTGACCTTTCTGTGTCTTCCCTCCTCCCTTGGACTCTCCAGATGCATTCACCTTGGCATCGCGCATGCATTGCAAATTATACTCCCGAGTATTTCAGCAAAGCGCTAAAGAGTAAGATGGCACATAAGCATATCATATTTCGTTTCTGTCACTGGTTAACAGCATTCTAAAAGCTTCCACATTCTCTCAAAAATTTTACTATATATTTCATATGTTTACATAATGCTCTTCAACAGCCGGAATGCAACATCAATATTTCGTTTGGAAACCATGATGACAGACCAAGTGGCAGATGTTGTCGATTTACTTTCATGCTTTTTAAACGAATTAAAACATTTTTAATCCCTGAGGTAGATATGGTTAAATGTAAATTCCGTGGTGGAGCCGATATCTTGTGGTAATCCATTATAGATATGTGGATAATTATTGTGGTTTGTATCCCTATATCTATAATGGTTAAATATTTCTACTTTGAAAGAGTATTATATTTTTAACACCCAATCGCAGAGCAACCTTAAGATCATTGATGTGTTCAGATTGTGTAATGGCCGTGACAACCTTGTGTATACGCCATTTTCTGTTAGTTGGACTTTGAAACACCGAAGACAAGACCTGTGTTATCGTTAAGCAGCTTGTTCTCAGACTGTCACATGTCCAGTAGTTTAATGGAAATACTTAAACGCGATAGCCCTAAGGCTCGTCATTCAGATGCCCTGATTGTCAAGGAGGTTCACAAGAAAGTTAAGTTGTTCTACTTGTTTAGTTGTTGTCGGGTTGCATTCCGAGAACGAAAAACTCGTTTGTTTGAGAAAAATAAAACGATGATGCATCACAGTTTAGAGGATTCGTTTCATCTTTCGATTCGATTCCGTTCTCCTTCAGACAATGAGGCAGACTACCTCTTACTAAGCACTCCTGTCTCTTTCTCATAAATATAAAATTTTATTGTACCAAAAGCGGAAAATGTCATGTTTTTAAAATTACTAACGAGATAAGAAATACGTATATATTTACATTACTTTTAATTATTTTCAACTGAATTAATGAGACATTCTTTATCCAGAATTATGTGCTCGTTTCTTGTCGTGGTGAAGGGTGCTTTGACTTGTTCTTCCTCAACTTCGCGACGAAAAACTATTCGCCCAGAACAGATGTTCCTTCTGACATAAACCATTAGGATATTTCATCAGAATTCCGGTGGTGTCCTAATATTTTTCGATGCCGCCTTATTGCCCTTCAAAGTCCGCTGAAGGCACATGAAGTGAGCATGCTCTCGTGAGATATTTTGAATATTGAAATCATTACATGCAATTTTTTATTTGAAACTTGAAATCGTTGAAAAGCTTTCAAGCCAAGTATAAAATGTGCTTTTACAATAAATAAAAGAAACAAATGTGAAAATACTGCAGTCAATTAATGAAAACCCTTTGATACAGAAAATAAGAATGAGTAATAAGTAGTTAAGCCTCTGTAACATCCAGCGTGGAGGGTAGTTCTTATGCCTCGAGCGAACCAGGGAGGTTCGTGTTCGGACCGGCTTAGATGGACTAGAATGTCAATTGATTTTCTTCCTGTTTTGTTCTCATTCCCGCGCATCCTTACCATCAATGAGTTGATCATCCACTCTAAAATGGTCACTTCCGTTTGATTTAGAAATTATTTCCGAGAACTGTCGTAGGTAGGTCATGGCCGTTGGGCCATAAAAAGATTAAGCAGTTAAGTAGAAGAAATGATTTGTAAACCACCCGTGTTTGTCGCACCACCCTGCTATTTCTTGTGGTCTCTGAACGAAATTCGGGGGCGTGTCGTAAATTTAACAAGTCGATCTCACGAAGGAATGGCAAGGGAATGATTGATTGTTTGGTGGTTTCCATTTCTTATATCATTAGTTCCGTTAGTGTTGTGATAGTTTTATCCAGGAAGGTAGCGATCGTGTTCCCCAGCTGGATGGCAAGATCCGGCGCAGACCTCGGCTTGCGAGTTTTTTCTCAATTAGGAATTTCCCACCAGCAGGGCACCGCCCCAACCGGGAAAGCTCTATGAGTATGTATGTGTGTGTGTTGTGTGTGTGTGTAAGGGAGAATAGGACAAGGAAGAGGAAAGAATGATCGCGTGCGGTCCTTGGCCCGTTTTTAGGGTACTGCTCCGGCATTCGCCTGTTGTTGATCGGAGAAACCACGGAAAACTATCAATCCAAGCAACCAACTGCTGGAATTCTCGTTCACTCAGCGGCAGAATTCCACCTAGCTCTAGTTAGTGTCGAATCCTACCCCAGTCGAACCTTAGGACCTCCCGGTGAGACGCACTGCAGTGACAACAGTTGATGTCCGGAGCCACGTAAGGTGAGGGAAGGAAGAAGAAAAATGTGTAATAATACTTTCCCTGAGCGTCACATCATTTTAGGCGCGGAGACCAACGGTATTCATCCCAGCCCTGGTCGCGTGCGAAGGCTTGGGTGAAAATTCGCTCGCCCCCTCCTCTGTCGTTGTAGAACGATTTTTCTAAGGATGAGCCAAAGTGACAGCTAGTGCCGACAACATCACTGAAGATTCTGTGGTCGTTGTGCCCTCCAGCCCATTAGACTCCCGTCCTGCATTCGTCCATTTGCAGTTGGCTAACTTGTAAATGGCTTCGACGCTTCCTTTTGTGATGTCCTCGTCCGACGAAAATATAGTGCGCTGCGAGAAATAATTGAAATTAGGGAGTGCACTGTTATTCTGTAGAAATTCTTTTTCTATTAACATTATATTGAATTTACTTTTGTGTGAAAAATATTATGTTTATTTTAAAACCGAGATGCATACTTGCGCACGTGTTGTGCCTATTGTGCTGTTGTGTGGCGAGCTGTGATTGAGAGCTTTCTATTTACATTCGTGGCAGTTTTCTTTTACTGATTGTGAGAGCATGTTAAGAGATTTTCCACATACGTAATTAAATTTAAATATTTCCCGGACTCGCGTACGTGCATATACCTCGGCGAAACTCTTAGACTTCTGCATAGGGATGTTTTCACAGGAGCCATAACCTAACACTTTACGAAGAGGCGTGGCTGAACAGTGTCGCGGCGGAGGATACTTCTCTGAATTACATGTGATGTTCACTTGTTCGCGACTGTCACTTTGGCTCATCCTTAGGAAAATCGTTCTATACCGCGTCGGGACGCTCATTGTGCCATTGTATCGTAAAGGAGGCGCCACACATTCGTTATTCGGCCAACAGCGAGCAACCCGTGTAGTGTGTATGAGTTGCCGAGTAACGAACGTTCGGGGTTCGCCCTATCGGTGTTTTGGACACATCAAAGGCAGCGAACATTCGCCGAACACGTCAGTCAGCTGCTCGGGATTGGGCAGCTTGGGCAATAGCACTAGCTCGCTACTCGGCGAATGCCGAATGTGTGGAGCCGCCTTAATGTCTTTGCGGTCGCCCTGCAACTTGAATGGTCATCATAACGTCAGGTTCTTTGGAGTGTTTATGTTCTAATATCGGTTCTGTTGTGTCTATGTGTGTGTGTGTGTGTGTGTGTGTGTGTGTGAAGAGTTGCATTCTTCGTGTTGAAATTAGACTATTTACCAACTATTCTCATTACTTTCTTTTCCCGTGCCGCCGTTGGGTTTCGCAGCTAGCCTAGACTACTCTCCTCCGTCCGAATCGCTTCCCGGCGCGCGTGTGTCGCTTGGCAGGCGCCTGGCGCTGCCTCCCCGAGGGCGTGTCGCCGCTCGGCTGCGGGATCTGTGTTTATTCGGCCCGCCGGCTTATCGCCATCCCCGCGCGCTGTTTGGGCTGGGCGGGGTCGCGTCGCCGTTAAAATACACTTTGCGGTCGGGTCCGGATACTGAGAGTTTTTAGTGTGGTTCTGTGTGTTAGTAAACATGCTGGTTAGCAGGGCATGTGTAGGAAGCACAATTGGTTCTGAACAATACATTTCTTTCACGTGGGTAGTTCACTTCTTGGTTTTAGGGAAGTGTTCAAATTTAAAGAGGGTTCTTCAAAGAACCATGTGTTTGGTTTCTCGATATTCAAACGCTTGTAGGACATTCTTCTGTTGTTATAGAAAGGAATCACTCATTTCGTCGATATCGATACACTCTCACTTTCCTGAGCATACCTTTGAAAATTAAAAAAATTAAAGAAAATGCTTTTTTTAGAATAAAAGACATGGTCAGAGAAATTGGTCAAATTAGACACGAATTGTGAACGGCTGTGAAGCACGTGGACGTGGACGTGGAGAGCAACTAGACGCCAAAACGTTTCGCCTACGTCACGCGGCCGCTCGTTGAAATGTGTTTGTATCCACGACGCTACATTACTAACGAATCGCGCGCGATCTTTCCTTCCTCTTCCTTTTCATATCCTCTCCCTCACACACACACACTTACACTAGCATGCACTACACTACCACATATTCCGGGAGACCGGTCGGGAGCTTACAGCTTGTCCCGGCTGGGGCGGTGCCCCGCTGGTGGGAGAGTCCTGGTTAGGGGGAAACCCCGCTAGCCGACGGTAGGTCGGCGCCGGATCTCGCCATCCAGTGGGGGAAGATCACCATCTCTCGAGAAAAATCATGCACTACACTTACGGAACTAATGACCAAAGCAGTTGACGCGCCAGGAAACACGAAAAGATCAATCAATCAATCCACTATGACATCATTCTACCACCTATCTTCCCTTGCACAATTTCTCCACTTCTTTGGGCGGCCCCATGCTAGTCCCGTGACCCGTAGTAAGGTGAGAAAGTAAAAGCGAGTGTCTCGTGTGAAATATTCCGGTCGCCCAATTCTCTGTAACAGTGGAAGACGTTTTTCCTAAACTTACAGGTTTTATTTCCGAGTTTGTGCAAATTCTAATCCTTTCCTTCTGTTGACTTGAAGCACAAAACACTATTCTTGCTGGCGTTACAAATTTGCCCCTGGACAGGCGCTCAGGTTCCTTAAACATTACTATCGCCTTTGGAGTTCGAATACTTTTTTCCGTCTCGATTTTTCACGTAGGAATGACATCGCGAATATTTCAACAGTTCTATATGTTTTGTACGTTTGCTTTTCTTTTGTTCTTCATATGAACTTTTTCATACATGGAAGTTAATATTACGTTAAAGATATTAATTGGTAATAAGCTAATTATTGCGTAATAGGGGGCAATGATTTACAAAAAGGGATTGAAATACTCTTGATGTGTTAATTAACAAGATAAATACGAGCGCGTCCGTAGATTGGTGTGTTGAAAGTTCACGTCCGTTGTTCCATTGTTTTCCTTTGTCGTTTTGATATGAAAGCCGCACCTGCACCCTACTTTACGTAACGGTTACTTCTGTGCCGCGCGCCGTGGGAGCACAAAGCCCCTGCCTACTTCCACATGCTGACTGAGCGCACGAGAAAGGAACTCGTTCATCGTCCGCGTCACCAGAACAAAAAGTGATTCCTGCATTAGCGTATTCATACGTGTGATGGTGATCGTAGATTTATGATGCTAATAAATCTATCGGTATTCCATAAAACATGATGTGTGCGAACGTGCTGCAGGTGCAACTATCATTGAAACTATTCGAGTGGAATAGCAATGGAGTTTTTTTTAATGTTCAGAAAGAGAGGTTCCACATCAAGTTACCGTGTGTTTCACATTAAATTTGAACCATAACTCAAAACATTTTTCCTGTTTTTACTT
The DNA here is from genome assembly GCA_964035755.1 of Teleogryllus oceanicus. NCBI lineage: Eukaryota > Metazoa > Arthropoda > Insecta > Orthoptera > Gryllidae > Teleogryllus > Teleogryllus oceanicus. The sequence continues at coordinate 15,597,960 of CAXIVR010000008.1, forward strand.
CTGTTTAATCTGCTGTACGAAGTGCTTGGAAATACTCGTACAGTTGTGAATATTGAGAGCCATCATTGGTGTCTCGCTCACATAGAATTGCATATCTTAGTATTCGTTTTAATAGCATTCTTTGGTTAAAGCAACGTGCGACTATGAAGAGTGCTGATCTCTGGCTGAGCGTTCCAATCCGGACGGGCACCTGTGATCGTTAAACATCTGTGTGTTTGTGGCGACTGCCAGGCTAGAGTGCTAGGTCGACCATCCTGAACTGTTTGCAGCGATAATTTCCTGAAGAATGTCAGAGCCGCACATTTTATACTCGTCCTGCCCTTTTATACTCGTACCACGGTCTCACGCTATCTTCCGTGATCACCACCGTCTTCACCGCTATCAACACCACCAGCACTATATCACCATATCATCGCCACCCGTACTACCACAATCATCAACATCATCACCACCACCCCATCATCCCCCAATCCCGAATTGGGGGCCTTGGGGCAATAGATCACGCTCAAATTTATTCCGACATAATTGGCATATGCCGGATCGTGTGCCTAATGAACCGACTCATCTATGTGAGGCTAACACTAGAGAGAACCAAAACATAAAATAAAACAAGAATATTACATATTAAGCTCCAGGCACTGACAACATTCACAAGACTTGGTCAACAAAACAGCCGATTTAAAAATTTGTAAATTCATGTGGATATGGTTTGTATGGAAAGTTTTTGGGCCATTGGAAGCCATGGTTTCTCACTTAGACGTGGTGGGGCCTATAGAAATCCCAAAGTTGTAATTGACAGAGAGCAGCGAGCTTCTGGTTTTAAATGGATTGATCCGCACTTGGCCTGTAAATGTTGTTGTGCAGTCGAAAATCGAACCAAACACGTTCGATTTTCTTCGAATTTGGAATAAATGTTCGTTGAACGTCATTGAAACCACTAATGTGTGAGAATTTTTATTTTTTAATTATGTTTCAAGATGATTACCTTTTTAATGGTTCCGTTTCACGTCACACAGGGATTTTCGACATGTTTTGGATACCAGGTCTATTGTTCATAGAACTACTATAGTTAGCCTGTTGCAATACATTGAACAAGTACTGCGTAGCAGCATATATTTTTTGTGTACCCTTCGTAATACGACCGAATTTGTTGAAGTAATATTCACTGTAAATTGAATTTTTATGCAATTACTCTTTGTTCACTTCAGATAACGTAATTATTCTAATTCATTTTACATCACCATATGCTTATCAGAAAATACAATATTTCGATGTTTTAAAAAAGTGGCTAATTTGTCATAAAAAGAATGGATATGAAATTGTTTCTTTAACAATGTTATAATAAATATTGATATAGATTGTGTGATTAATTTCATTCTCTGGATTATTAATTAAATTTTGCAAAGGAAAATTCATTATGCCTCTGAAACTTATTATAACTCACATTTTCTTCTTTTTACCAATACAATTATAATTAACAGCAATTACATGATATGTTATTTTCCGCATTTCTGCTAAATATTTTATAGACGCTGAGGGTTTAGACAAGTTCAAAAACCTGTCAATTAGAAACTGTTAAATTAGATTTTAATTGTATGTAATATGAAATTATTTTTTAATTTAGTGAATAATTAGTAATTTAGTCTCCGCTTCATTGTTGGACTTTATACTCCTCACTCAAAGGGTGGGTATTAACAAATTCCAGGTTTATTACAAGGTATACTATTTTAAAAAAATACGTTTCGTGTTTAAGATTAAGAACCATTCTGAAACTATTGTTTTACAAAGTAATGAGATTATTCTCCAGTCGTATATTAGTTTTTAGAGCATCAATTTTTGTGCAATTACTGTTTTAATACTGCCACAATTTTCTTTCTGCGGGTTACAAAACGAAATCGGTTTCCAATTTCAAAAAGTGATCTCTTTTCGCGATCAGTGATTCTTCTGTTGTTGCGATAAAATAGAGGAGGGAAGGATACTTGACAAGGATCTCGCCAAAATTTCTACCAGGGAGCCCTGACACATGCGGAATTCGCTTTAAACAGATTTCAACTAAGATTTCTATTACGAATAATACGTGGATACAAGACTTACTGCCAATTGGAATGTGAACACATTGGTTGGTTCACAATTTAAGAGGTGGTTTCTGAATGTCATTTGTATGCTTCAAGCAAACGATAATTGCCTGAAGCTATACAAAAACTAGTGAAACTAAAACAGCAAATACTTTCTCGCCCAACTCATATCGGTATCATTTTTTGTAAAAATGAAACATTTGAAAAATTACACATGACCTTATTTCAAATTCTACCTTTAAGAAACAGAGTTCATAAAGGGAAAATAATTGTAGTTGTAGGAAGCCGCCGAATAGATTTTGAACTTTTGCAATTTTCGAAAAATATGGTTTCTCAACGAATATGACACCTGCACCATTCTCTTAAACGTGCTTCACACTATCAATAACAAAGTTTAATCAAAAACGTTGGAGCCAATATTTGAAAATGTTAAAATGTCCCAGGGGTTCATGTAAACTATACCCCAAAATTAAAATTTCGGTTTCAAATTCGAGAGGCCGGGACATCAATCAGATCGATTGGTGAATATCAATTTTGGAGAAATGCGGCTTAACCGTTTAGCTGCTAGCTTTGTTCATAGACAGACAGGGGCAGACGTTTTGGCGTCAATCGATTTTTCGGTATTAATGATCCACAGAACATGGATTCTGGCTACACCAGGTATTAGAAGATTCTTTTCTAAATTTAGCAACTGGATTTTTCCAATTTTTCGTTACCTGGGCCCGGCAATAAGAGTTTTTCTGTCGAAAATTCTCCGCCTTTCCCCCAGCATTACATAACTTTCTCTTCTTAAGAAGTACGTTCTTAACTGCGTGAAAGTAATAATGATATGAATTAAATGTAAACATAACACTTAAGTCCTTGAATTCTTGGCTGTCCGGGATTAGCCGCGTCATGGTCGATGGAGCTGAGGTTTCGGCCACATATGGCCGAAGGAAGCCTACGACACTTTAGTCCATTATTTGGTATAACTTAAATAGGAATTGAAGTTAATTCATGAGTCAGTTAAGCTGGTCAAAAATCGCTCACTTCCCCGCCACCGCATCCCCACCGTCGCTTTCTCTACAATTGCTTCCACGTCACAGTTTTCCTCTCCTTAGTATCTTGCCCATCGCCACCGCCATCCACGCCACAACTTCCACCCCCCCCCCCCGAATCCGGCCCCCTCTTCTTCCTCCCCCCCATCCGCCACCGCTTCTTCCTTCCCTGGCACCTCCTTCCTCGTCATCGTCAATTCGCCATCGACACCATATTGCCACCATCGCTTCCATGCCCCTCCTCCCCTTTTCCTTCATCAACTTCTTACCATACTGCTCAGCTCCATGACACTGTCCCCACCATGCAACTGCTTCCCCGTCTTCGCCGACTGCGCCATCACCCCCGTCCCCTCCTCCACCTTTCCTTCTACCGTAACTTTCCCCCCCCCCCTTTGCTTATCTCTGTTACCCCCTCCCCTCCTCCAACCCCTTCCCTATCCCTCTTCCCTCCCTCCACTTATCAGTCTACCTACTCCTCTTCCAGAGTATCGTCCCTCGTGCTACCGTCTACCCCTCCAGCGACCCCTGCAGTCTGCAGGGCACCTACCCCTGCTACGCCTTCTCCTTCAGCGTATCAGTGCTGCCACCACCTCCTGATTCACCGCCTTCCCCTCCACCAGTGTCCCCGCCGCCGCCCTTTCCTCCGCGGAGGTGCGACGTGGAGCGGCGTGCGGGCCCATTGGCGCCGCTCCTTTCGAATAAGAGGCTCCTGCGAGCGGTGGGGGCTCCCCCCGCTGCCCTGGGGGAAGGTCGATTTGCGAGACGACCTGCCCCCCCCCCCTGCGGTGCCGGGGCACGTTGCGCGCCCCATGCAGTCGCGCGCATCTCTGTGATGGAGTGCGCGCTGCCTGTTCAAGGCGAGCTTTGCGCAGCGCTCTCGCTTTGTTCTGGACTTTGTGAGGGCGACGGACGTCAACGCGCGATTTAGAATTTAACGTTGTAGACTGGTGCTGAATCTGGTAATGAAACTGCGGTGCCGGGGCACGTTGCGCGCCCCATGCAGTCGCCGCACCTTGCACTGAGCTACCGCTCCCGGTGACAATATTTCATCAACTGATGTCACTGTGCGCCTCTGGCCGGGAGTCCTGACGGCGACAGGATTTTCTACGCTAGCTTTTCAGCTAAGTCGAATTCAGTTGCTGTCTGGAGGAGAAGTCTAGCGGCCGGCTGCTCTGATCGGTAGTTTTCCGTTGTTTCTCCGATCAACATCAGGCGAATGCCAGAGCAGTCCCTATCAAACGAGCCACGGACCGCACGATTTTCCTTCCTCTTCCTATCCTCTCCCTTACACACATACTTACACTAACATGCACTACACTACCACATACCGGGGACCGGTCGGGACTAAGAACTTTTCCCGTCTGGGGTGGTACCCAGCTGCATGGGAGATGCCTGGTTGGGAAAATGTGAGTCATGTGGTATGACAAGTCAGCGGTCGGGAACTTAAGAGTTTATCTAGGCTGGGGCGGTGCCCCACTGGTAGGAGATACCTGGTCGGTGAAAACTCCGCTAGCCCACGGTTGGTCGGCGCCATTCTTAACATTCAGCACGGGAAGATCATCGCCATCTTCCGAGCAAAAATCAGGCACTACAGTTACAAGACTAATGAACTTAGCAGTTGATGCGACCGAAATCACTAATCAATCAATCAATCATGTGGTGTGAATGTGAATTGATTTGCACGTAAACGATGAATAATGTTTTTGACGTATTTCTCCTTGTTTGCAATTTTTGAAGACTATTTTATCGTGGACGGAGATTGAAGAAAATTAGATGCCACCTTTCATGTGACCTTGCCATTTTTGAATGCTAATAAATGGAGAATGTGTTTTTCGAAATGAATGTGATGTGTGTGATGCCCATGTTTCTATGTGGAGGAAATTATTAAAATGTTTGGATGCGAAGTATTGTTAGTTGTCTAAGTTTGAAAAATAATAATGTATAGTAAGTAATGAGTGACGTTTTGCAAAATTTTAATAACCTCCTTTGCCAGCGTTAGTTATCATAACCACAAAAGATTAAGATACAAATAAGAAGCGAACTGAAATATAACTTTATTGCCCATTTTGCATTTTATCTCCGATGAGAATAATATTCCCCGTCGAATTTTAAATAGGATGACTTATATCAGATCGATATAACGTCAAGAAAAAAATTGAAAGTCAAACTTCATTAGCCGAGCGAGATTTTCAGATAGGTATCTGGCAATTTCTTCCAAGGAGATTGCCACACTACCGTCGTTATCTTGATGAGGTTTGATGCCAAGAAAAGATATTCTAACACAGGCCCTTAAAATTCCTGTAGGGACCGAGTGGGATTGTAATGAAATGTTATGTCAAGATCTAATGTAAATTTAGCTTGTTAAAGAGGTCGCAATCATAAGGAGTGTATGAACAGTTGGTGCTTTATGCATTCTGATTTCTTAGCGCGACTTGTTTGAAGATGAAAGAATGGAGAGCATTTCAAGAGGTTTGAAACGCGCTGGATGCTCGTAAGAGGCCAAACGACTCGTTCTGACGGGCACTCATTCTTCTTGAACTTCTGCTTCTCGTCCGAAAGGGAGTCTGAGCCAGTCGTACAGCTTAAAGCGCATATGAGGACCTGCGTCACGTGTGAATTCACGTCGGAATGAAAGAAGCTGTTGAGAAAGAGCTTGTCCCCTCACAGCAACTCCGTTGCCGAGGGGCGGCCTTCACAGACCGTTCCTCTCCATTTAGACAAAAGTGAAATAACAAAGACCCTGTCGTAGGTCTGCCTCGGCAGTAAGCGCGTTCATTTCCTGGTGCATTGTTAATAAACAAGTCGTCTAGCGTGTTTGGTTTTGACAAGGCAATACTCGGCTAGACTGGAGTACATTATTTAGAAAACGAGTCGTTTTTTTTTTAATTTCACTTATCCATTCACTATTCCTGTCTTGTCATATTACATTTTTCATTTTATTTTATATCCATAATCCGAAATGCCGACCGAGGAGAGTAGTGGACTCTTTTTTTTTCTCTTTTCTGAGCTTATGTGTAGTGTGATTTTGGTGCACATTTCTGTTTCCATGTTCGTAACCAAAGTCAGGTTACGTTCAATTTTTTTTTTTTCGTATTTTGCACTAAACAGTCATATATTATTTGGGGATGTTTCTGGAGCAACAAAAATAGAATTCATAATTCTTAATATTGCAATCCCGTCATTGCCACAAACATTTTGGGAACTCGAAACTAATTGCATGTTGTATAATTTTTCAACTTCGTGCTAGAGGTAAAGGCAATTTATAAAGAAATCACAAAAACGACTCCAATGTTTCTTTCATTTTTTCGTAGGATGTAACAAAGGAGGCTTAAAAACGGCACATATCTCAGTTTTGTTGAACTCCCTGAATTTTGAAAAAATGCTGGTTACAAATGATAGAGAGTGAGCTGTTTACCACCACTTGCTTAAACATTCTGATAATTACATTTTCATTTTACACTAGGATAATCATTTTTAGTTTTTTAAATATGTTTCAACAGAAATTGTTGTTTCCAAAATGGTTGGGTTGCTTGTGTTCTGTAGCCTTGTTGGTAAGTGGAGGGCATTGAAACATTATTTGTGGGGAATAAGATAATTAAGAGTGTGTTATAAGAGTAAGTTATGTTTTCGTCTTCGCCAAATCCCTAAATTTTAGTTGACAATCGACTAGAGGACTAATTTTCTTACCCTTACTCCGACATCTTATACGTTGTTCCTAGTTTTATCTCTTTAAAATGGGTTTGAGGACAAGATAGGATTCCTAAATTGTTGAAGAATTAAATCTTCTGACAGAATATGAAGAATGGTCATTGTCACAGTCTCCTAGCAATGACACGTTTTCAAAGATGGAACTCGCCGTCACTCCCGTGCTCGAATACTTTGATTTGATATAAAATGTAATGTTTTCTATTTTGGAATGAAACCTTTATGTTAATGATCTTATAATAATTTGTTACGAAAGAATTATTTAATTCCTCTCAGGTCATTTTCTTACCAACTTGTGCTTTTACTTCATTCTCAAAATAGGTTTTCTTGAAGTGTTGCAATTTCTTTTCATCAACATAACTTTTAGACAAAAATATCAACAGACAAAGAAGGTTCAACTAAGATCTGTAGTACAGGAGAAGACAAATGATAAAATGTCGTTTTCAGCTGAGGGCTATCTGAAGCACGTTGGTCAAATAATGAAGAAGAGGGGGTCAACTCTATGGACCAATTCTAAAACTAGTATAATCGACAAGGAAATCAATGAATTCTTTGCTCTTAACATCTACGCAAAGTTTCCTCGTCGGGAACAGGTCATTCTTTCGCGTATTCGATCATGCCACACAAATTCTCTCAGTTATATACTAAATAAAAATGAACCCCACACGATTGTTGCAACAAAATTCTGAATATTGACCACATCCTCATGGAATGTCCCAAATATTATTCCATAAGACCCAAATATTTTGACGCTACACATTTAAACTCCATTTTAACAAACTACCCTTTCCAACTGAAGGTAATAAACTTCTGTAAAAAATGGGCATTCTAGATTTAATTTAACCTTTATAATTTCCCTCTGTAATATCCTTGTAATAATATGTCTAAATACTGTTGTATTCATTAATTGTTGCTTTAACGTGTGTAATAATCTAAACGTTTCCAAAAATGTATCCCTGTATGTAAGATTACAATTGATGTAAAAGTCCAAAAGCATTGAAAATTGAATATGTAATTTTTTTCCCCAAAAAGAATTCCTTATTCGTTGATTGTTTTACCGAGGTCATTCTTGAAGCAACGCGTCTCTTAACCCTTGTTGGGCGTTGAGCGCTCTTTTCTGAAGTAATCCTCCGTTACTATGTATTTATTACACTGAATAATTACTATACTCGTCAAGTCTCGTCACGTCGTAGTCAGTCAGTGCCTTTTATCCCTTCGGCCAGGGGCTCGACACCGTAGGATCAGGGGTTCCTGGCCGGTCACCCAACCAGGAACCCGCGAGTCTCGAATTCGCTTAACCTTCGTGACTTCACGGAGCGTAGTAAACGAATTCGGCTAGCGCCGCCGGCAATTCGGCCGAGGTTGAAAGCTTGAGTCGCACGAAAATTTGGAGCGTTATTGAAGAGAGTTTTGACTCTGTGCAGCCTGTGGTAGGATGGTCTAAGCCCCCGTTGCAATGCGGCCGAGACGCGCGTCATCTCGGATCAATGCCTGCCGGCTGCAGAAAGCGGGCTCGTTGCGAGAATGTCTTTCAGGAAGCACGGCCCTTTCCTGTACCGCAGCGAAGTGGTCGACAAGTCGTACCTTCCTTACCGAGTTTTATTACCTCAATTTGCGTCGACTCTTTCTCCCTTCGCTCGCTCCGATCGGCCTGTTTCAGGAACAACCCCATTGATTACGTTCATTGGTCGGATCGCTATGTCCTTGGGCAGAATATGTTCTTGATGATACAATATCCGAACAGCTCGAAAATTGGTTTGGTAATGTACGAGTCGCTGTTTAAACACAGGATATGATAAATATGAGTCATTCGGCCTTGATACCGCTATAACTTAGGTTAGAGCCGGGGAGGCCACGTGACCGGTGTCGCTGGCAGCGGGGGGGGGGGCGCCGCGCTACGTCATCGCTCTGTGCCCCCTCCCCTCCCCGGGGGGGGCGGGCGTTTATCGAGTACTCCAGGTCTGCGTGGTGCAGCGGGAGAGCCCTTATTGCAGTATTAACGCGAGAAAATGCTCTCGACTCGTCTTCGAGGTCTGGGCCGGGGCGTCCTCGTCACGTTCTGCGGAAATTGTCACGCGTGCGTCGTTAAAACGCTGTCGGTAGCGCTTCCGAGGAGCGAGCACGCCGCGTCATGAATATCGCGACCGTTTCCATGAGCAAACGCCGGCTCCGGTGTTTGGTGTTAAGTTGTTCCTAAGGCTTCAGAAATCAGCGTGCGTCATGACATATATGTGTGTGTGTGTGTCGCTGTTCACAATGTGTGTGTCGCTCGTGATCGTGCTCGTTATGACTATATTTTCAATATTACTTAATTAATTAATTGTATTAGTCTCTTATTTTTTTTTTACAGTAAAAGTTTCATGAAGGACTTAAAAGTTTTTTTTTTTTCTTTGCTCAGATAATTTGTTGCATCTAATGGCTGAACAATACAGAAATGTGAAACCTTTTTTTTTTATCGGAATTATTGTTCGGCACTTGTTCAAAGAAAGTTGTTGATTTCTTGGCGAAATTTACGCTACCTCTATTCAGTCTGTCTTGTGCCTCATAGAAGTTGTTACCACAAAATTTCGCTCAGATTATTCGCTTATAAAACACAAAGAATGTAGATTTCTTGTTAGTGCATCCGCATTCATAGTGTGAAATATATAGAATAGAACACATTAGTAACTGTTTCGATGAAAATAAGTTAATAAAACATTTATCAAAAAATGGGACACGTTTAAAATTACAACAGTAAGTCTTTACGGATCATTTTGCCTTTTACAGTTTAGGAGAAAAAAAAATATTTCGTAGACAGTATATTATATTTTATTAACTACAGAAGTCAATGTAAAAATGCTTTTAGACTACAAGAAAGTTGGCAGAAAAGTCACACTATTTCTACGAGCAGCAACTTCGATCGAAATGTGCTCAGAATAAATTGTGAGTTAACGAGATAGGTTATTTATGGGAAGCCCAAAGGTCTAAAGTCCGGTATACACGGTACAGTTTTCGTGCAGATTGGACGTTCAGAAAACGTGCAGTCCAGACTGCTCGTTTTCTATACACACAATTCACTTTTCCCCATAGCACGTCATACGCAGTTTTTAACTTTTTTTTTGACGTAAAATAAAATAAAAAAACTAAAATAAATATACGAACATGTTCATAATTTTTACTGCAGAAAGCCTACAGTTTGACTCAAGCGCCTCTAGCGACATAATGATTCACAAACGGTAATCGGCCATTTCGATTTTGTGATTAGGTGTGTCAAAGTGCGATTTGTGTCAAGTGATATATTGTTATAAACGTCCTTTTTCCCAATTCTTGACGTCCTATTTTTATTCTCTATGCTCCTCGTGGTTAATTAATACCAAATAAAGATCATAACCAGAACGCATACACAGAAATACCTCCACTGACAGTACTCGGACGGCGCAATTCAGTTGTTTCTCCTTTTAAAGCCCCTAGCGGCGGCTTGTGGCGATTCGTGTAGAAAACGTGTAGACCACGTATGCGCGACGTTTGGCTTTTGTACTTCTAGTTTGGGATCTTGAAGTTTCTGTACAGAAACTGTATGTGTATGAGAATATGCACGAAAACTGTACCGTGTATACCGGGCTTAAAGACTTTTTTTCCAATAATATTCTTTTTTTAAAGAAATGTCAATCAACTATTGTGACTTAATTTTTTAGAATCGTCAGTTGCTGCGTATGTAGTATGAATTGCTATGTCACATCCTGATGGAAAAATACGACTTTCGCATAATAGCCTTTTTAGCTGCAGCGGATGCTTGCATTGACTGAAGTTGATATTAAATACGATTGATGTCCTTGCTCATCTTGTCGAAACCTTTGTGTATTTTCACAAATATTCCCAACACGCGACAATCAAAATTCATGTCATTGATTTGCATTAGAAAAACTGGGCAAATGATCGCTAATCTTTTTTTTTAGGATAGCCTTAAAAGTTGGTAAGACTAATTGAATATCTAGCAGGATTATAAAATTTCTAGTCATGTAGAAATAGTGATAAAATCAACGAGTATTAATATGTGTATATTCATGTCAACAGCAGATTTTTAATATTGATGTCAAGTGATGAACTTAACTTTTTCCCATACTCGCATGACGTAGTGATCATTGCAAAGCACTAGCTTTTTTATTTACATTTTATTCATTGCTTTTATGAAATATGAGCTTAAATGAAATATGAAAAATGAGGTTAAGTTGACCTCCGGGCAACAAATCATCTTTTAAAATTTGTTTATTTTTTACTACCGTTAATTGCAGATAACTTCTTCTATTATTTTTTACTTTTCCGTTACCGCTTATACAGTAGGGAGAAAGTTATGTAATGCTGCCCGAAAAAACTGCTATTTTCGACACAAAAACTCTTATTACAGGGCCCTGGTACCAAAAAAGTGGATAAATCCAGTTGCTAAATTTAGTAAAAAAAATCCTCTAACACATGGTGTTACCAGATGGAATTTTGTGGATCCTTGATACAGAAAAAAAGAACGACGGCAAAACGTCTCTATCTCCGTTCATCTGTGAAAACACTAGCCGCTTAACCACTCAGCCAATTTTCTCCACACTTGATATTCCCCAATGCTGCAGACCCTTGAATATGAAACCGTATTTTAATTTTGGGGATACTTTACATGAAGCTCCTGAGACATTTTCCAAAATTTAAAAAAAAAATTGCTTCATCGTTTATTAAATTTTGTTGTTGGATAGTGTGAAGGATGTTTAAGAGAATGAGGTCTCATTATCGTTAAAAACTCTGATATTTCGAAAATGGCAAAAATTCGATTTTTTTTTCGGCGTTTCCCTACAATACAATTATGAAGATATATATTTTTTAACTTTTAATGAAATCTGTTTCTTAAAGATAGATTTTCAAATAAGGTCATGTACAATTTTTCGAAAATTTGAGTTTTTGCGTAAATTTGCGTGAAAGTACAAGCTGTTTTAGCATCACTAGTTTTATTTTGTTTCTTTTCTTATATTCTGTATTTAATGGGTAGTTGGTGTGTTTATGCGTTTGAAAAGTTTGGGTGTCCCAGAATTCCCTCTCCATAACTACCTGTTACTCGGAGGAACGACTGTCGCTCGTTAAAGATGTAGACTTCATAACAAAAATATTGTTAATGCGCAAAGGAGTAATTTTCTATTCTATTGACATTTCCGTGGACAAAAGTCGGAATATTATGTTCCCCTCTCTGCACGTGAGAGCGACATAAATATGCAAACACTCCCAAAAATATTTTCTTTTAGTGATGTTATTGCTAGTTATTGCCTTAGGTACGGAACTCAATATTCGCTGCATTACGTACCTGGAACCGGGAGCGGTAGCTCAGTGCATCAACTGATGTCACCTGCAGCGCCTCTGACCGGGAGGTCCTAGGTTCCCACTCCCCACGGCGGCAGGATTTTCGACAATAGCTTTTCAGCTAGGTCGAATTCAGTCGCTGTCTGGAGGAGAATTCTAGCGGCCGGCTGCTCTGATCGGTAGTTTTCCGTGGTTTCTCCGATCAACACCAGGCGAATGCCGGAGCAGTACCCTACCAAACGGGCCACGGATCGCGCGCGATCTTTCCTTCCCTGGGGCGGTGCCCGCTTGGGAGATCTGGTTAGGGGGAAACCCCTAGCCCGGTAGGTTGGCGCCGGATCTCGTCATCCAGCGGGGGAAGATCACTGCCATCTCCCGAGAAAAGCATACACTACACTAACGGGACTAATGACCAAAGCAGTTGACGTGCCCGGAAACACGAAAAAAACAAACCAAACCAAACGTACCTGGATCCAGAGGCCCGAGGGAAATAGGAAAACAGTTGAATCATGCTTACATTTCTGTTATGAAGGGAATAATGGGAGGGAAATATGTAAAGACAAACCCAACCGAGTTAACATCGAGTTAATTGGTAAATAAGTACACCTGAATCATTAAAATAAGGTAAAAAATAAAATCTTGTAAGTACCACGCGGGTTAACTGGTTTTAATGATCGAGTGACTTTTTGCCACCGCTCCATCATTTTAATCCTTAAAACGTCCTTGGTGCGTAAATAACTATTTTTCAAAATGTGTATTTCTGTTCAAAAATTCGTATTCTTAATGTTTTCGAATTTTTTTTCACCATCAATTTTTATTACAGTTTTAAGTCATGCAATACGGGGCCTAGCATCGTTATATCAGAACTTTTTATTCTGTGAATAAATTGTTTTAATATGAAGGTCACATCATTATTTCCTTTTACTCAAAGGGAAATTCAGTTTAAATTTCATTATCATGGATGTAACTTCGGAGAAGGATCGCTTGAATATACCGAATACTATTGTGAACAGTAAACCTGTGCAATCGAGTTTATCTAAAATTATCTTCGTAATAGTCATCGGAGAAGTCTCATTCGCTCAAATTCCCGATCAGCCAATTGAACACTAATTCGATGAAATTGCATATGAATCATCCTCTCATCCATCTAGGTTCAAATTTCTATCCAATCCCCAACCGAAGATGTATGTTTTCGCAAAGTTAATGGTCACAGCTCGATTAACAAATAACAAAATAGCTTAATGGGAAAAGCATTCGGAAAGCATGAGGTGCCTAATTTCATAAAAACATAATTTGTTGCATTGTAGATATTGTTGGGTGGTCGAATTTCATATATCTCGCACCAATTTCTCGCCAGCACAAAATTAGGCAACATTCATTTTAATTTTTACTTTCTCGTATACGTACGCATAGTGTATGAAGTAATGCAGTTTAGATTTGTAATAATACGGAAAATAGATTTCGAGATTTCAACGGAAATACACGTTTTGAGGTCCCCTGATACGGATTTTTTTTTCTCTTAAACCGTCCGTCCGTTTGTAAACAACACTAGAGCCTAAACTATTCGTAGGAGTTTTTTCCAAAATGATTATTCCCCGGTCGATCTCGTCTTCCTAAAGTCCTGCGATCTTGGAAAGCATTCTTTAAAGTATGGGGATACTTAACAACAAACCCCCAGAAACATTTTCAAAAGTTTATCAAAAATGATTCAATTTTTTTAGAATTTCTTGTAATAATAAAGTGAAGTACACTTCACATTACGGCACATGCACTAAGGATACACGAACCTCCATATGCAGGGCAAGGTATTTGATACCTTCGTGTTACAATAGGCTAGGATCTTGCAAGGTAAAAAAGGAGGAATTTGGACAGCGGTTAGTTTATTATGATGTACCCAATAGTCTGTGGTATAAAAGAACATATATTTGACTTAGAGTGGACTATAATGCGAAATCTAAAACAATTACTTCATGCTTAGTAGATACGGGGTTGCGACTCACAGTGAAGCCAGAAAGGGGAAAATTTGTCAAAAAGTATTTTTAAGCGTTCATGATTAATGAAAATAAAAAAAAACACTTAATAAATAAAACACAAATTATTTACTTGTTTAAACGTGAAATATACATTAACTAGAAATATTTTTAAATCTCAGAATCAGAATTCTCACCAGGTTAGTGTTACCATTATTTGTGCTCCCGTATCCTCGCTTAGGCTTGTCGAAGAGTAAACCCACTTCTGCCTTGAATTTCTTCTGTATATTCCTTTTGTAGCTGCAATTATTCCTTTTTCGTTTCCCCTTACTTGCCATTTGTTGAAAGGCAACATGTAAAATGTATTCGAGGAACCAAATCCAATCATGGAGTGCCGAAAGTCTAAATTCCAGATTCTCAGTTTTGACTCGAGCCCTTGAAACTTTGTCAATGTCGTTAAAGTCTTTGAATGTCAGCCCAAAAATATTGCATCGCCGTGTGTCTGGTTTCAGCCAATGCATTACAGTTTTCCATCTACCATTGTAAACTGCAAAGTGTGACTTCCATTACAGTTTCATCGTTAGAGTACTTTTCTTTAATTGGTTATTTAAGGTCGCATCAACATCTAGGTCATTAGCGTCCACTATTGGTGTTGACGTTCTGGTAACTGTGAAGATGAAACGAGGGGTGAAAGCACGAACACAAATCTATCATGACCGAGGCGGGACTCGAACCCGCAACCCTTTCGGTCCGAGACCCTTAGGTCCCGTCACATGCCGGGACACGCTCCCGACCGGTCTCCCGGCATGTGTGGTAGCGTAGTGCATTGCAAATGAAGATCTTGGCTATCCGGGTGATCTTCATGATTCTGGCCGCGGAAGCCTACTTCATTTCGTGCATTGCAAGTTCAAACTTACACTCAAAGGAGTGGGGTGATTTTCCCACCCTAAACCGGTCGGGGAACGATGGAGGAAACATTTTACTACCCCTTTCACGTGAGATGCAGCATCTTGACGCAACGCATCTCCAAGCCCCTTAAGGGGCGTTGAGCGCTTTGCACTGCGAAGTAATCCTCCATTAATGTGCCTTTATTTTTGGAGTAATCCTCCGTTACAATAATCTCAAGTCAAGTCTCGTCATGTCGTAGTCAGTCAGTGCCTTTTATCCCTTCGGCCAGGGGCTCGACGACGTTAGATCCCGGGGTTCCTGGCCGGTCACCCAACCAAGAACCCGCGAGTCTCGAATTCGCTTAACCTTCGTGACTTCACGAAGCGTAGTAAACGAATTCGGCTAGCGCCGCCGAATCATAGCATCTGAACCATATTTTGATTTTGGAATGTTTTGCCAGCTTTCCCCTCCTCTGGTCACACTGTGCGACGTAGTTGACAATTACGAAACGAGAAACGTATTCCCACGTAATCGTTAAACTTTCAACTGCGACCAAATTACAAATGTATTAGATTCGAAAAATTCGAGGAGTTTAAATCCTCCCCCATCAACCCCACTGTCATGAATTCGTATTTCACAGGAAAGAAATTACCGATTCTTCGATGTCACGAAAGGGCGAGATTTTGTGAGATCGAACCAGTAAGAGTTCTGCTGCATGAGTTTATTTATCTGTATACTTTATTATTAATTTGTGATGGAATTAGTATTGTTTCAGTCGAATCGAAATATTTATATTTTAATGTTTTGATCATGAATGGACTATGGCAATACGTGACTTAAAAAAGCCACAATAACACATGGCCCAAAAGTTGTCAATTGAGAGTGGGTTTGTAGTGAAACGTGGTGATATTTACTTGTTAATACATTTGGTCATATAAGTTATCATTTAAGTTTAACAGACGTAAATTGAAATTTATCCAACCGTTAGTAACACTTCTATCATCTTCACCCCGCCTCTGTGACTTTTAATTTGAACCAGCAGAAGATATGTTGGAAACATGGCGCACAGTATTTCATGGCATGAGTTAAAACAACTCCATCTGCCAAAGGCCATCTGCCATCTGCAAACACAGAGGACGTGCTTCGTGAATAGTGGGTTGTGATGGCGAGGCTTTGCTTACCCGTGTAAACCATTTTTGTTGGACAGCGACTAGCGGAAACCTACACCGTCGGCGAGGTTTATTTTTGTGAGGATTCTTTCGACCTTTGAAGTGCTGTTTTGATCCTTGCGACTCCAAATCCGAGATAAACAAGTTCTGTTGTCATGGAAAATGCATGGGCTTGTTTGCGTGGAAAATGTAGCGGAAGTTACTGAAACAGATGGCGTTCATGGCTTCATTGTTTGCAAATAACCCAACATAATCCCAGACTTGTTGTTAAAGTCGCCTCCGTTATAGAACGTTCCGTCCGGATCTATGAATACTGAATGTCGCGCCGTTCATGGACTGAAGTATCTTCTGGGAAACGAAACGGTAATGCATGATTGTCTAGAATTCTATATTAACGTTAAAAAATCAACAAACATTTATGGTAGTATTTAAATGACGATATCCATTTTTTATTTAAAAAAATCATTGATGGAGGGAATTTGAGATAATCTTGGACGTTTATCTCGACTCTGTTCTTAAGTGCAAGTCACGGGAATTGCTCATACTTCCAGAATGGTTTTGTATTTCAATTGGATGTTCTTGTTAGTCATTGTGTTTGTTTACTGAGTTAGCAGGTGACACCCATACTCGTTAAGATATTTTTTCTGTACTTTCTATATTAAATAATTTACTTATCACTCTTTCAGTCATAAGAGAAAGGTGAACTAATTAATCATATCGAAATCAAATTGAAATACAGGTCTACAGTGAACAAATTGAAACATAAACACTGATTAAAAATGTAATATTTTGGGGTGCTATATTCAGTAAAAATAAGCAAAAATTCCTACATTCACCATTTCAGAAATTAAAAAACGTATTGTGCTACAATGCAAATACAGTATCTTCATTTACTCAGCAATGAAATACTCGTGATTCTGGCTTTAAACATCGTGCATTATTGTTTTAAAACTATAAATGTATTGTTGTCTTCTGAAGTTAGTTGAAACCATGGTTACATGATTTAAGTGGCACCATGATTGACGTAAATAAATACATGTAATTTTATATTATGAATTACTACTATCGGTTGAAGGTAGACAATCTGATTACATTCATCTGATTACCACGTCATACGCAGTTTTTAACTTTTTTGACTAAAATAAATAAATAAATTCTCAACACCATTTTGATTTCAAAAATCCCCAAATATTAGATGTGGAAAGTAGGTACTTTCCAAAGTTAATCTCAAACATTAACACAGAACTTAATTTGTTTACTTCTCCCTACGACAATGTTTTGTTTAAGTTTAAGAAGTAATAAGTGAGAGAAATCCATTTGAAACGTGAGGCGGATTGGTGTTTCATCAGTTCAAGCGCGTTGTCCAATTATGAGCTTCCATTCCAAAAATTAAGTTATAACAAAGCTCCTCATTGGTTAGCCGCGTGCCGGTTTGCCCATTGTTTAAATTAGAGTATAACTATGGCAACGCCCTCTTGAAATTATTAATTAATTTCTTAATTAATTCACGATTGCGTTGGTCCAAGGGTAAGAATGAGGTACAGTCTCTTATGGCGACAGTGATGCCAAATGTGGCGTTTTTCTGCTGCACTGTTTGAACCAAAGGTACGCTGGTGCTGACGAATCACGGAAAGAGGCGGACCGCTAATTTAGCGCTAAATTAGTTTGTCACGAATCTTTCCAATTTTGTAAAAGCGCATTTTCTTTCCTTTCCTCAATCTAAAACTATTCATATAAGACTCCGCTACAAAGGAAACATTTCTTTTAAGCTTCTTACGTCGTTTGTGCTTCGAAATGAACCATAAGAAACCACAAAGAAATATTAATTTTAAACAGTGTCACTATTTCAGTGCAATATCCAAAATTCAAGCCAACTACAAGAGTTCCAAAACGGTTAAGGCTTCTTAAGAGTAGATAAATATCATTGTAGAAATCACGACCGTTAATAAGTAGTAGGATATGGATCACGGGAGTAGATAAATATTAAGTTTTGATTACCAAACAAATATTTAAAATTTTTTGACGACAAAGTAAGTCGGGAGCACGGGATAAAACTGATCTGTTTACGGGAAACAGAGCTGCCTTTCGCCAGGAGAGCAGATCGCACATTTTAAATTAATTTTGTAAAGAAAAAGAAATTAAACAAAACAAAATTACACAAAGAATTTACCACCATATACCCTAAAAATGACACATTAATACCTAAAAACAAAATGAAAAGTAAACGTAATTTCATTTATCTTTGCGCGAATAAAATAATAAATCTCAAAACCAAGACAACGAAACAGGCGAACGAACACAACCAGAACGCTTACGCTCTGAGCACATTGTGAAACTGAAACCGAAGCACGTGGCACCGTGGTTGTGGCTGAACCAGCAGCCGAACGTTTCCCTTCCTACAAAAAATAATAAATTCTGAAGATATTCGCCACGATTTGTTGTAAGTATGTAATGTATTCGATATATAATTTTACTAATGTAATTGTTGTTATGAAAAATATGTTAATAAGGATTTAAAACAGTTTTGAAATCCTTAAACGGGTGGGATGTTTCTTTATCGGAAAAGTCCATAACGCCCTTTACTTCCTACCCTCGAACGCCTTTAAGTGTGTCAGTCACTCACTTCTCGATCTTTTAGTTGACCAGTCTCTCTGTTGCTCCTTGGTGTTTTGTATTCATTTGTTTTTACTTTCTCATCTTACGAATACTTCGTAAGAATTTCTTTCTCGCCATAAGAATAATGAAGTTAGTTCTTAGCGAGAAATATATATTTCAGTATACATTCCAAACTCGACTAGAAGTTTACCGAGACATAGTAAGATGTTTTCTTTCGTTTAGCACGTTGAATTTCTAGTATATTTAGCTCTATCCCTTTACATTCTAAGTTATTAATTAAATTTACATTTTTGGTAATGATTCCTAGAAACCCCAGTAATTCATCTGTAATATTTACATGAGAATGAACATGTACATAAATTTTGTTGCAAAGAAACTTTACCAACTTAATAAAAAAAAGTGATATTACACATATTTCATGATAAAACAGCTAACAAGGACATCCCATGAACTCTATAAAAGGTATGTTCTATTTGGGTGGAGGAACTCTGATAACCTCAGTAACAATTTTGGAGTAGAATCCACAAATAACTATTCCATTTTATTTATTTATTTATTTTACGTCAAAAACAGTTAAAAACTGCGTATGACGTGCTATGGGGAAAAGTGAATTGTGTGCACATTTTCAAAATTCTGTGATCCCTACACTAAGTCATATACTACTTAAATTTTGAATTTTGAAAGGAGAAAAAACAACTCATTTTGGAGTAGAATGTTAAAGTAGAATCCACAAATCACTGTACACGTCGGTACTGTTGTGTACAGATAAAACAGTAGAAAACAATTTAAACTTACGGAAATATTCTGTTTTTACGCGGATTCAATCAGCAAGATAACTATGAATTGTCCCTTCACTCACAATGTTTTAAAAAACGGCAAATTTTGGGCAGAAAAACTCTTACTACAGGGTCCTGGTAATGAAAAAGAGGTTAAATCCCGTTGTTAAATTTAGGAAAAATAGCATCTACCACGTGGTGTAGCCAGAATCTATGTTTTGTGGGTCCTTGATACCGAAAAGGCGATTGACGGCAAAACGTATCTCTGCCTGTCCTTCCGACCGTCGATCCGTCCGTTTGCAAACAGCACTAGTGGCTAAACCGTTCAGTCCATTTTCTCCAAAACTGACGTTCCCCTGTCGATCTGGCTGTGGACACGGCCCTTGAATTTGAACTCGATATTTTATTTTAGGGGATACTTTAGAGAAGCCCATGGAACATTTTCAAAAACATGACTCCAACCTCTTTGATTAAATTTTCTTGTTGGATAGTGTAAATGACGTTTAAGAGAATGGTGAAGGTCTCATTTCTTGATAAGGGGTGAAGGACGAACATAAATACAACCAGCCCGAGGCGAGATTCGAACCCAGGACCCTTCGGTCCTACGACACTAGTGCCTTAGCGATCACGGCCACCGGGCCGATACTGCTGTTTTATTCTCGCAAAATTAACATGATTGTTGTTAAAAAATAATATTAATATAACTATTGACATTTCTAAGATAGTAAAAAAAAAATACGGATGATCTGTGATATACTATTTGGTGCGTGTTATCTGTAGTAACTTACAATAATGTGCAAAAGAGTACCAAATATGTATTATTATTATTATTATTATTATTATTGTTATTATTATTGTTGTTATTATTATTATTGTTATTGTTATTATTGTTATTATTATTATCAAAGAAGAAATATTGTAATTTGTGAATAAAAATCATCTCGATGTGGAATCACCTCCACAGTTGAAGATGTAACTTAGGATCATCTCGAAATTGATTTTTCATAATATCTTGTCATTAGTTAAATGAAAGATACAATGTTTAAATTTTCTACTGGTTATAACTTTTTGTAATGTGTTTTCCAGATGGGAAATGAAAACGTTCCGTACTTAGAATCACTCAATTTACCTGATCTGTCCTCTCTGTTCCATTTTAATTGTTTCGTTGGTACCAAACTTCAAATACTCTTGCTTTGGCAACCGTATGGTCCAATCAGCTTTGATCGGGAGCGGTAGCTCAGTGCATCAACTGATGTCACTGCAGCGCCTCTGACCGGAGGTCCTAGGTTCGAGTCCTGACGGCGGCAGGATTTTCGACACTACTTTTCAGCTAGGTCGAATTCAGTCGCTGCCTGGAGGAGAATTCTAGCGCCGGCTGTCTGATCGGTAGTTTTCCTGGTTTCTCCGATAACACCAGGCGAATGCCGGAGCAGTACCCTACCAAACGGGCCACGGACCGCGCGCGATCTATCCTTCCTCATCCTATCCTCTCTCTTACACACACCACGTACACTAACATGCACTACACTACCACATATTCCGGGAGACCAGTCGGAGCTTACAGCTTGTCCCGGCTGGGGCGGTGCCCGCTGGTGGGACAGTCCTGGTTAGGGGAAACCCCACTAGCCGACGGTAGGTCGGCGCCGGACCTCGCCATCCAGCGGGGGAAAATCACCGCTATCTCTCGAGAAAAAACATGCACTACACTAACGGGACTAATGACCAAAGCCGTTGACGTGCCCGGAAACACGAAAAATCAATCAATCAATTCAATCAGCTTTGGTGCTTCTGGTATTTTCCGCGTGAGTATTATCGCGCGGTCGCCGCTGATCAAGAACTGATCTCTGGATATCTTATCCCCGCTCGCCATTTCCCCTGACAGCCCCTGGTATTGGCTGCCGTCCTTCCGCCTGTGTTTGCCCACGGTCGACAGCCTCCTCCTTGTTTGCATTCGGTCACCTAGCAACGATGTGTAAGCATGAACTTGCAGTTTATTTTAGCTTAATGCCCTGTTCCCTTCTACATAAAATGCTTATGGTTTATAAATAGCTGAATAGGGGCCGATGGAGGAGGTCTGTATTTGTACTTGCTAATGGTATGTATCCTGTTCTTTTCAATTACCAAAATAAATAGGGATCTTCGTGTTGTCGGAAGTATCACTGCCTTGTTTCTTGAGGAAGAATGGTACACATTCGGGAGATGGCTTGTGGCATGGGTGAGTGTTTGTTATATATTTTTGTGTTTGTGTTGAATTTTATTTTGACAATTTTAAGTAAAAGTTATTTATTTTTTCACATTTTTATAAAAGTTTGAAGGCATAAATATTTCGAGCTGATCGGGAGAATAGCTACCCCCCCCCTATGTCAAGGCTACATTAAGTCACATACGTTTCTAAGCAATTGTTTGTTTCCATTCAAATAGGTTTGTGTGTCTACTGAGATGAAAGGTATGAATTTTCTTAAAAGTGAGTGTTCCTTTTAAAATAAATTCTCTTAAAAGTATATAATACAGCGTGAGCGACGGAGCGGCAGAGGTCTCGAGAGCGAGGGCCGGAAGGCCCTCGCGAACGTAGCACGTTGGATCCGTCGGGTAGCGACGTGCGGTAGCACGTCGCGGACCGCTTGGTGAAAAAAATGCGTTGGTTAAAGAATTGTGTAGGTTATTAAATTAAATTTGTAGCGTGAAAATACGAATAATCAGTTCACTTAATGAGAGGATGTTGCTACGGAGATTTATACGTGCAGGGGGCTTTGGAGCATGGGGGTAGCTATTCTCCCGATCTACCATATTTCGCTTTCAGAACACCCTTTTATTCGATTACCGTGAATTTTAAATAGTGAATCAATTTTGTAGAATAATGTAATACCCCTGCCGTTGCCATGTCCAAATTTACATCTTTACTGAGGTTTTAAACTTTTTCTGCCTCATTGTTCATACTGCTTAATAAATAACTCAGTGCTTTTTGTCTTAATTTATATTATTAGTGTTTGAGCTGTTGAAAACATTAATGTTAATAGCAAATGAACATTTATAATTCATTGCTGGAAATTGATACTACTGTAGTGTTGATTTCATTAAATATTTATTATTACATGGTATTTGCCCAGGAACATTCAAAACGCACTATCTGTTTGTTCTATTTCGTGCTTTGATTATTTATAAATCATGTGAACGTGTTTGTAATGCTTTCTTACTAGCAATAGAGGAAGATTTTTCGACGGTTATATTTCACCCGATGTTTGTACCTGGTGGATATTGTTCCATATGAACAATTTTGTTGTGAAATTCTCACTAACAATATATGCAGTGAAGATCTACACATATTAGGCACATGTGATAGTTTTCTTCTCCCTTGTTCATGCTGAAATGGCAGATTGTTTTTTCAGTTAAACAGATGTTTGCAAGCAACAGAAATTATCAGTTATCACGTCAAATATTTGTGCGAGTTTATTACTTCGGATATTTCGCGCCAAAAATGTGCATAGGATTTTTACTTTCTCGCCCTTACTAACGTAAGAAAAGAAAGTATTGTAATCGTGCGCTGAAAAACGGCGAAGTTTTTCCAGAAAAACTCTTATTGCTGGGCCCTGGTAACGAAAAAATAGATAAATCCAGTTGCTAAATATAGAAAAAACAATCCTCAAACCCGTGGTGAAGCCACAATCCATGTTTTGTATGACCTTGATACCCAAAAATTGATTGACGGCAAAACATGTCTGCCCGTCTGTGCACTACACTAGTGCAAAAACCGTTCAGCGGATTTTCTCCAAAATTGATATTCCCCAATCGTTCTGGCTGATGTCGCGGCCTTTGAAATTTGAAACCGGTATTTTAATTTTGGGGGTACTTTACATGAAGTCCCTCGGATATTAAAAAAAATGTAGCAAATTGTTTTATTAAACTTTGTCCTCGAATAGGACGCTTAAGAGAATTATGCAGGTCTCATTTTCGTTAAAATCGCTTATTTTTTGAAAATTATAAAAATGTAAAATTTTTTCGGCGTCTTCCTACAACTATAATATTGAAGATAAGAGATTTTTTCCTAAATGAAATCTGTTTCTTGAAGACTGATCTTGAAATAAGGTACTTATCAACGAAGTTAGCAATTTTTATTTTATTTTTTTCTCAAAAACCGCTCTAATTTGTACTCCACATATGTAATAATAAATTGTAAAAAATATTGAGCCAGTCCATTTTCGGGCATTGGTCGGTTTTTCGAAAATTGGAAAAAGTTAACATTTCAAAACTACAAATTTGAAGATATAGATTTTTCCTCAGACAAAGTCTCTTGAAAAACTGTAAGTTTTGCCTAATTTGCACTTGAAATTTACCCAATTTGTACAAAAATATTTTTTAAAAACCGCTCCAAATTTTGTTTAATTTTTCCAAGGATAGGAAGCTTAAAAGCACAAGTTAAAAGCAAGTGCTTACTAGCACAAGTCTCATTTTCGTTTGACTCTCCGTATTTTCAAAAATTGCAAAAACGTAACATTTGGAAACTACAGAATCGAAGATATTTTTGTCTTAAACAAAATCTGTTCTAAAAATCAGCTCATTAAAGAAGGTCATGTACATTTGTTTGAAAGAAAATAGTAATTTTCGAGAAATTTGTGCTTCAAATTAATGCATCGTATACAGGTGTCCCACCAACTACAGGCCACGAGAAAAATTTCACAGAACAGAAATTAATCCAAAGGATATGAAAAATAATTAGTTTAATTTTAGTATAATTTATTATTGAAAATGACAATATTAATTATATTTTTACTCTATTCTACAATATGTATTCTCAATGTATTCATGAATTTTATTTCAAGCAATCCGCTAACCTTAATTGAAATTGGGCAACAATGCCGCAGTGGATATTTGAGCATATTGTTGAACGTCGAGGTGATGGTGGTGTTCAGATAAAGCTGTTTTATTTACAGCCGAGCTTATTTTACAAATTAGCATTTTAGAAATGATTGGAAAACTTTTTGATAAACCATATATAAGTCCGTGTTGCGAGGTATAAATCATAAATACTTTCACTGAACGAAAGGTCTCGTATCTATGCATGTACTAACATTTCACCAGCAATACATTCCATATTATAGGCTTTCAAAATTTGAACGAGTATAATAAGACAAGACAGTGGATACAGTAGAACTTCGATTATCCCATTAAAAAAAAAGTTCGCTTTTTGGGTAAACATTTTGGGAGTTGAAATGGGTTCCAAAACTTAAGGATTTATTTTATATTTTTACGTATTAAACACTTTGCTGTTTCTCGGGTATAGAACATTAAGGGGTCGATTTACTATTTTAAATGTATATTATATTGAGTTTGGCTTCAGACACTAGTTTATGAATCTTTTTAAATAAACACAGTGAATCACATTATAATGAACTTAAAAGTTTTGTTTTCCTGTGCACGTTTGAGGCGGTGTCAATCTATAATAAGGCGGTAATAAATTAACTGAATATTACAAATCGTAGAACATTAGTAATTAATTAGTGTATTAGTATTAGTTAGTTATTGATTACTGTGTATGATGTCCTGTGACTAACGTATAAACAAGTTGAAATCTGAAACAGATGGAAATAAGCGTTTTTGCTAAGAATTGATAATATTCGCCAAGCATATAAGCCAAACGAATTGCACGTAGTTTTGGCAACGCTGCGCTGGCAACAGTGCCTTGTCGCTTCTGTATAATTTGCTGCAAAAACTGCAACAGTCAAATGTATTTCTGTTTGTTTCAATTGTAAAAGTAAGAAATGATTGCTGCTCCTGTCTATCAAAATGCAGATGTGCATCACAGGCGCTTTGTTTGAATTGGTTGAATGGGATGTTTCCAAGTAATAGCTGAAGTGTTAGTAGCACAGAAATTGCAATATTTCAATATTACGTAGCCGTTTCCAATAATGGAAGAAAAGATGTGCCGTTGTAGCCCCACTAGTTTCCAAACTGAATACCCCCGGTCAATCTGTCCCTCACTCGAAGCTCTGCGGTTCTGAATAACATTAATTTTTAAGGTTACTTTCCACGAAGCCCGTTGGACATTATCAAAAGTCTCTCAAAAATGGCTCTCTTATTTCTCAAAAACTGTTCCAAATTTTTTCGTTCAACTTTTGATAGAGATGGTGCTAAATGTAATGTATTAATGATAGTGCTAAATATACTGTAAGATGACTTAAACACGATTTTTATCTACTCTTTTGTTGTTTTCCAGAAAATTACACAATTGGATATTTTTGACATCTCTCTCACGTCATTAATATTTACATGGCGATTTGTATATGCTTTCGCGATTATGTGTTCACATGCTTTTAATAACAACAGCAATAATAATAATAATAATAATAATAATAATAATAATAATAATAATAATAATAATAATAATTGTGGTCAGAAAAACAAATTCACGGTAAAATCTTTCACGCCCTTCACGACCCAGACTTCTCAGCCTCTGTAAAATAGCTAGGATGTGGAGATTTATATGCTGAAACCGAGGTTTTGATGCTAGCCATTCAAGATGAAGTTATTCTCACCCGAAACTACAGAAAACAAGTTCAAAAAGATCCCAAAGTCCAATCTGATAAAAGCCGCAGATGTAACGTGTGGACGGACAATATAGATCACATCATTTCAGGATGTGCAACTCTCGCACAGATAGATTACACAATGCGCCATAACCAGACCGCTTCAATTATACATCTACAAATTGTAACCAACATAACTCTAGAACATAACAGGCCAGACATTGTGATAACTCTCGAGGTGCCAAAAACTACTTTTGTCATATATGTTGCAGTCCCTTCCTACAGGAACATGCAAAAAACATTCTCGGAAAAATAAGGAATACAGCAATCTGGTATATCAAATCAAAGATCAATGGAAACAGGAGCAAGAACATTCCCCAATACTTACCGAAGGCCATAAAAGCACGGAAAGAAAACCTTCAAAAACTTGATATCCCTCCAAGGCTATTAAAATTTATGCAAAGGTCTGTCATCTTAAATACTTGCCGCATTGTCCGGAACTTTTTAAATCAGATTCTTAAATAAATAGGAAATAACACACTTGGCGAAAAACCCGTTGTTATTTGAGAACCAGGTGTTCCTATGAATCAGCAATGTGTAAAAATAAGAGTAATAATAATAATAATAATAATAATAATAATAATAATAATAATAATAATTAATAATAATAATAATAATAATAATAATATTTCGAAAATTAAGTCGACAACTCAAAAGTTTTCTGTGAAAATGAGCTCAAACTCTCTCATTTTTAGAAATGCTTAAACGCTTTTTTCTAAAACATTCTCTCTTAAAGACCCGAATGATAGCCCAGACCAAAGAAATTAGAAAACTAACTAGTACGAGATAGTCTGTGCCATTCTGTGTTACCACTTGTTTTCATTGTTATGACAAAATATGGTAGCGTTTCCATGCCTGGAAACAATTAATACAGTAGTTCTGAAATCAGCCACACATGTGTTACAGTGCCACGTTCTCATAAACACATTTATCGGTCGACTGTTTGTTAGTGTTTTGCACTGCTCCTGTCTGCGTTAATTGTGTTCCTTTTTTAATGCCCCTCTGCTATGGAACATAATGTAACGCGCACACATGTTGACACACACGCATGTAAATGGTGATATGATGTTACACTTTGACCCCTTTGCCTTGAGATTAATAAATTCATTAAAAATTGGAGTAAATTTCTTGTACGTTTAGTCCTATTATATGCAATTAAAAATTTGAACTTGTTTATAATCACAATAAATTGAAAAAAATAGTGAGAAATTTAATGTATATCAACCCCTCTTCCCGTTCATTTTTTGCAGTTGTGACGCAGCCCTCTCGATGAAAAACGATTTTTTTATGGTGACTTTGAGTAATGAACATAAAAGATCTCCTTTCATTAATTTTCGCCAATGCTCAGAATATTACTGTGCCGGTACATTTCCGATTAAGTTTTGAACGGCGCTACACGAGGAAGCAAGTTAATCGCGTCGCCGAATCGTTGATCTCCGGACGAGAAATTGCCATTCCGAGTGCCGAGAATTAAGGCAACCTCCACACAACGTGTTGCGTCGCCTCGTCTGTGCCGGGGCGGGGGAGGCGAGCCTGACCCTGCATGCCGCCTCGCCCGTTCCCATGGCTTGTCTCGCGCGACCCGGAAGCGCACTTTACGTAAACAGGCGGTTCAGGCCGCACTGGCCCTCCCCCCTCCTCCTCCACCTCCTCGCTGCTCTCCTCGCGGCCCGTTCCTTCCCGTCGCGTCCCGAATCCTCTCTGGCCGGAGGGGTTTTGTAATGAGAGCGGTGCGGCGTTGTCACTCTTCTCTCCAGGCCCAGCGCGGCCCACGGCGCGGCGCGGCCCGGCCGGACGAACGCAGCGCCCCGTACATCCCAGAACAGGGCCGTTAACCACCTGTCTTTGCAAACATGGCTCGCCACGATTGGCAATCTGCTGCCGCCGCGTTGTTCCCCAAAGTTATTCCACCATAGGTCCAATACGACGGCGTCTTCAAGCTGTACGATTTCCACACATACTCGATTTTTGGTTGTTGGTTGGTTGGTGATTCCGGGCGTGTCAACAGATTAGGTCATTAGTTCCGTAAGTGTGGTGCATGTTTTCCGCGGTAGATGGCGGTGATCTTCCCCCGCTGAATGGCGAGATCCGGCGCCGACCTACCGCCGGCTAGCGGGGTTTCCCCCCTAACCAGGACTCTCCCACCAGCGGAGCACCGCCCCAGCCGGGACAAGCTCTAAGCTCCTAACCGGTCTCCCGGGATATATGGTAGTGTAGTGCGTGGTCCGTAAACACACAGCAATGAACTAGTAAACCATAAAATAAAATACTGTGAGAGGTGGGAGAGATCCCGCCATCAACATAATTTTGTTTTGTCGTTGAAATAACACCACTTTCAACATTTTGTATTCCTGCTTAGAAGTGTGAATAGCTTTCGACTTTCTTGTACGAAACTGTGTGAGATGAGAACATTTTCGAAAGAAAAGCTCGGGCGATATAAAAACTGCATAATCACCATTGTCATTGAAATTACATATATCCACTTACGCGAACTTATTAGCTAATACTAGTTTGTTGACGAAATATTGACCAGGTCAAAGTAAATTATTTTGCCAATGGTATTCATCGGAGAAATAATAGAAAACTTCCGATCAGAGCAGTCTGCCGCTAGGACTGTCCTCCAGACTGATTGAGTGTGACCGTGCTCTGATCGGTAACGAAAATTCACCACCGTTGTCTCCCCAAACCTATGACCTCCAGGTCTGAGACTGTCGCAGTTGTTTCACTGAGCCATCTCAGCTGATAAAAGATTACTTTGAAAATAATGGGTAATGTGAATGTGAAAATCCAATTGAAGAAAATTTCACATTACCTGCCTGTCGACTAATTGCTCATCCCGCGGATTCCGTTTGCCTCGGATTATACAGCGGCTGCCCCGTCGCTCTTCTCACGCTGCCCAGCGGAGTGGCGCGGCTTCGGAGGCATCGGCCTCCGTCCCGCCCAGGCCTCCGTCTCGCCTCCGCCCCACCCTCGCCTCTGCCTCCGTCCACCCCGCCCTGTATCCGCCCCGCCACGCCCTCACCTCCGCCCTCCCTCCCCTCCCTCCCGGCCTCTGCCCTGCCCGTACCCACCACCTCCGCCCCAACCCGCCCCCCCCCCCCCCCGCCCCTCCCCCGCCCCCGCCCGCCCCACTCTCACTCCCTGCCACGCCCCGCCTCCGTCCCGCCCAGGCCTCCGCCTCGCCCCCGCCTCCAACTCACCTCCGCCCCGCCTCCGCCGCGCCCCCGCCTCCGCCCCGCCCTCACCCGCCCCGCCCCCGCTCCCGCCACCGGGTCGTGGTCAAGCGGTCACGCTCCAGTGAGCTTCCAAGTGTGAAGCGCATGTTCGTGCGATAGATGGCCGCTCGGCTCTCACGACTGAGATCCCGTCGCGTCGGCGCGGCGGAGATGGTGCGCGTTCCTCATAGGCGCTTAGCCAACCGCAGGCCGTGGACGGGTTGCTTTTTCTGCAACAGGTGATTTGCCATTTTCGTGTGCCTTCGTTTATTGTGCGCAGTCTACGATAAAGATGGACTTCGTAGTGTAACAATTCGTGAAACGTACAGTAAAATCTCGATAACACGAACTTAAGTAATTTTGAGCACTTTGACATTTCGAATGTTTTCCTGTCCCGTCACCACGTTTTACGTTTCAATTTGGAAGTTTGATGGGTCAAATGTTAGAAAACTCGAATCTTTTCTTCTCCCAATATCTATTGTATTATTTTCCAAAACGCATAAATTGGAAGAAAACTATGCAGCTTCTGTCCGACCTGTTGAAGGTGTCTATGATTTCCTTAGGTACCTAACAACTCAAAAAAAATCCAAAAACAATTAAACAACTTCGATTTTGACTGAAAATTGCAAATATTTCATTGCGTTATTCCGCCTTTCTCTTATTGCGCGATATGACTGAATTATTCTCATGCTCACTCCGTCACTGCATAGGACACAGTAGACGTCGTGCGACCGCAAGATTCAAAGGAAGATGCCAGGAGATACGTACTTAAGTATTGTTTTTTTATTATTTTTGTTAGGGAACAGCAACTTTTTTTATGTTCATGATAAATTAAACAGTGAACTGTTATACATTTGGAAATATAGTATGTTATCATTCCGAAGACTATTTGCAATAAAAAATTACTTTACGGTAGCGTATGCAGAATATTTGATTTATTGTCCTTAGCAGTTCGTGCTACTTTTTGGAAAAACATATTCTGTTATTTTATACGGCAGCATTTTTGCTAGTGCAGGCCACTACAGCTGTTACGGAAACACTGGAGGGTGTTACTCGGAAAACACCCAACACCACTTACAGAATCTTATTCATATATTCAACCAACAACAATACGAAACCCCAGTTACACGCATGCTGCGACACATCTGAACGAGGTTCTTCGGTCATGGCCCATGGAAGGGAAGGGGCAGCATTCATTCCCAAAGGGGATGTAATTGATAACTCACGATTAAAAATAACGTGATATTTCTCATACAATTTCAACAAATTTTCATCTAAAGATGTGAAAAGTTTGTGATGATTTATTTACACCATTGTATTAAATTGGTAATGTGAAATCAGTCACTTGTAATTTAAACTGATACAACTATGAACTGATTTCACCACAGGAAATTATCTTTTTATATTTCGGGGGAACCCTCCTTTCATCTAGGCAAGCTTTTAAATTGTTTTTAAAATGTATATTGCCAAAGGTCCACTCATTTGTCAAACCTTCATAGAATAACTGCTTCTCCCTTATGTAATCTTTCTTTTATTACATTAGTATACGAAATTCGTTAAGTGATGAATGTGAAAGACAGTTACAATATCAATAGTCATTACAATAGTATGGGTACATTTTTCTTTGAGGTATCTGAAATAGCGTTCCGCACACATGTAACATCAAAATCTATCTATAAGACACTTCGTGGCTTATAGAAATGAATTTTTGGGTTTATGTTGTATGGATGAGATTATTATAAGACCATGTAAAAAAAAAACAACTTTGCAGTTCAATAGTTTTAGTTCACGTTAGCCATTCGTTTTCTTCTCTTCGGAACAAAGATGTTATTTTAATGTGAAAAATAAATCAAAACGGTTGCACTTGCAAAGCTGGCTGTAATAGATGTTCATCATATAGTTTTAAAACTGAATGTTGCGTACTGCAGTCTTCCGTGTGATTAGCTACATGGTCACAAGTTATAAATTTCTGCTTCGTCATTACCTGTTCCTGCTTTTTATTTCCAACAGCAACAGCTTGCTTCTGCAAGGACAGGAGACCTTTGAACGGCATACTTTTCCTCCTTCTCCCAGCTGTTCTTAACAGTTGCGAATATGTCGAATGCCTGGCTCAAAGGTTTCACGAGGAAATTTGAGGTGACTGTCGCTGGATCAATGCACAAGTAGACTAAACATGTGCTTAGGAATCCCACTGGGCGAATAGGGACTCCCTATATTATTTTAATTAAATAATTCATAATTATGTAACAATGTTATATTTTACTTTTTAAATGGATGACCTTTAAATTTTTTACGTAATTATTTTGTTTACGCATGTAATTCAAAATTGCACTCATAACTATTGAAAATATCACTTATAGTTTGGTCATGATTAGACCCCTTTCGAAAGGAAATCCAACTCTGGCGAGACCACTGGGATTCACGTAGTTGTTGAGTTTTACCTTTGACAGGAGAGGTGACAACACTCAATTTCGTCGTCCGATATTAAGGAGCCTTTTTGGATTTCGTGTACATTTTTAGTATTAATATTATCAGCATTGTTTATTCTCCAAGAACAGTTATGGCGACCTTCCTCCCCTCCGTAGATAATCAGTGGGACCTTCACTCAATTATCTGACGCTGGCTTTTTCACACAGAAAAATTTCGAAAGTAAGTTATCCCCCAGAGAAGCAACGTGCACCGAATCTCCTGTGCGAAACATTAACAGTCAAACCAAGAGAGGTGGCTCAGGACATAGACTGAACTAATGTCACTGCAGCGCCTCTGACCGGGAGGTCCTAGGTTCGAGTCCTCACGGCGGCAGGATTTTCGACACTAGCTTTTCAGCTAGGTCGAATCCAGTCGCTGTGTGGAGGAGAATTCTAGAGCCCGGCTGCTCTGATTGGTAGTTTTCCGTGGTTTCTCTAATGAACACCAAGCGAATGCCCTACCAAGCGGGCCGCGAACCGCGCGCGATCTTTCCTTCTTCCTTGTCCTATCCCCTCCCCTTACACACACACGCACACACAGACACACATACCAACATGCACTACACTACCACATATTGCGGGAGACCGGTCGGGAGCTTAGAGCTTGACCCGGCTGGGGCGGTGGCCCGCTGGTGGGAGAGTCCTGGTTAGGGGGAAACCCCACTAGCTGACGGTAGGTCGGCGCCAGATCTCGCTATTCAACGGGGGAAGATCACGGCCATCTCACGAGAAAAAACATGAACTTCACTTACGGGACTAATGACAAAAGCCGTTGATGCGCCCGGAAACACGAAAAAATCAAACTAACATTCAATATACAATCAAATGTCGCTACCCACGGGTGGTGATGCAGAGCCCAGGGAGTAGCTTTTGCAGCAGGGCATTTTCTCAGCCCCCAAAGTGTGGCAATGGACACGTGCTTTCGAAAACTATTTCCTTTCGAACACATTAGCTCACACAGTGGAAGGGTAACTTGCTTCGCATTATTTGCTGAATACAAAAAAATGTTCAACTTTGTTTCAATATTTATGCATATTACTAATAAAGAAAGTTCAGTTTAACTCAGTATATTCCGAGGAACCCGACAATTACACCATTGTCTCTCATAAGTAAAGCCAATGAACGCGTGCGACCTGCAGTAACATGATTAGCGTTTTGTCAGTGATAGATTTGCGTTGATAGTTCATGCAGACTCTTGGAGGGAACGAGTCTTCTCTGTCTTGAAGATCAAAATGGATCATGGAAATCATAAACATGCAACGCGTGTACATGTTAATAACTTCATTTGATGAATACACAGCCATCAAAGGGAACTCATTACCTTGCTGGTGCAACTTGCTGTATTAGGAACTGCGAGGTCATAACTCTAGTAATGTCATGGAAGCTCAAGAGAAATATGCTTCTTTCTTATTCAAGAAATCTTCATATTGTACAATCCGTCCCGCAGAAAATGGTTGCTCGAATCTCCTTTGTGCCTGTACGTGTTGTTTCCAGTTGTTGGATTGGAAAACATTTTTGTGGTGCTTTGAGGAAACTATCGAAAAGTCTAATTCCAAATAAAACCTGTATGAATGGGTTATACCGACTTCTGTTAAAGAGAGAATTTTCACCTGATTTTGTAATGTTCTTGTTGTCAATGTTATGTAGAAATAGTGCATTAAATCTAACGGGGTAGCACACACGTCTGTTCTAATTGCTCCTCTTTAGTACATAGAACGAGACTCCATGATCATAAACAGAATAGATTTACAGCTAATGAAAAGTTGTAATATACGTTGTAGAAATCAAAACATGCAATTCAAATAATTCCAATGTACTTCAGGATCTTACATCCGTGGAAACAAACCGCAGAAATGTCAGAGGTACTTGCGTTTCCAGTCATCGTATTTCTCTACTCGACTTTTTCTCTTTGTGGAATAGTCATTAGAATTTAAGTGCCTTGCTATTTTACTGATGTTCGCACTTGTAACGCTTTAGCGTGCAATTGCGCTGATGTAGATATTCTTTTCTCATTTCAGAACGCGGATAATAAACAGTAACGAAATGGATGTCAAGTCATTATGGTTTATTTCGATATACCTGTTTTTGTGCGAAGTTGCGCAAGAAAGTGAAACATAATGACGAACGAACAGAAAAATTAACGTTTAAGACCGCAAACGAAGGACGTAATCTGATATGTGCCTAACGCTGAAGTTTTATACCTATTTAACGTGATTGGGTTAAGAAAGAGTTACCGCGAAGAGAAAGTAATATACTGAACAATATACATATCGGAACGTTCCAAGATATAGAATTGTTTCGAACACGAAAACGAGTATTATTAAATAAATGTTTTGAGTGTTTAGTTTAAAAGTTTTAAAACTAACATTGTTTCAAAATATTGCAGTATATGGAATGAAATATTCTGTACTAGTTTCCGAGTATTGAAAGCAAAATATTGGTATTGAGGGTAACCGATACATGTTGTCATTACGATCCCCGTCCACAGTAGAGATGGGCTTAACAGCTTTTCAGTAGCTGTTATCACAAAAAAAGCTGACTCTTAGTAGCTGTTATTAATAACAGTTGAAAAATAACAGGTCCATGACCAGCAACCTAACATGGCCGACTGCTAAGAGTTATACTCGTAGCTGTTGTAGTAACTGATAAGAGTTAAACCACCCAAAACGAATAACGTTGGTAGCACCGTAAAGCTTGTGCAGCTACCTTACGACGCTTCCTTGCACTACTTTCCCTAACATGTTTGGACAGAGAAGCAGCTGATATGAACGAGACTGGATGAACTGCCAAGGATGAATAGTAATTCATAAAATGTGTAGAGAATGTGTATAGAATATAGAATAGTACTGAAATGAAAGTGATTCGATTCAGATTGCAAATATTCTTTCAAATATGCAATTTGTGCATAGTGAAGTGACGGGTGCCAAAAATAATGAGGAGAAACAGTTTTTACTTACCTTTAGCTAAAGTGTTAATGACTATCGAATATCAAGTATTATAATGTGAGTTATTTGACCATAACTCATTTTATTTCATTGGACCTAGGGAAATATTAGTTGATCTCACATAAGCAGCAATGGGACAGAAATAAGTTAACATATTGGACGGACTTAATTTAAAGAACAAACATGTTGTTGTAGTGTATACAATAAAATATAAAAATATTGTGGCACGTGGTGTGTAATTATGACGAATTAATGAATCTATAATTTGAACACAGGCAAATCATGATTGATTAGCTGCAGTAAAGTTGTTATCGTACAAAATGGTGCCCAAAAGCTTGTAGTAGTTAGTATTAGGCCCAGTAGGTTGCAGTTCTATGCATTTCAACCGATAACAGCCAATAACAGGATAAACGAAATAACTGTTATTTCGCGTAACAGTTACGAAACGTTAACGGTTAAGAAATAACAGTTTAGCTATTAAGGGCACATCCCTAGTCCACAGGCGTAGTTTGTTCACCGAAAGTCACGAGTTGCGAGGGAGGAGGGGCTTGGCGACCGGGATATTGCGCAACCCACGTCGTGCTGGAGTGGATTTTATAGAATAAATTGTCATAATTAAAACCCAGTAATACATGTTAGGTAATATCGAAATAAATGTAGTGGACTTTACGTGAGTAGTAGAATGCAAGAACAAAATTTGGAGGGGAAAAAAAGAATTGGACACTTCCTACTTGCTTCATACAAGAATGAAGTATTCTGCAAGTTTGCAGAACGGGGCGAAGATGTTTATTTCCTTTCCTAAATTTGTTATTAAGAATAAGCTGGAAACACGCCATTGCAATAAAGAAATATATATGGAAAGGTAGTTTTGTGGGTTTCTGACCCGGAGGTCCCGATAGCGGCAGCATTTTCGACACTAGCTTTTCAGCCAGGTCGAATTCAGTGGAGGATAATTATAGCGGCCGTCTGCTCTGATCCGTAGTTTACTCGATCCGTAGTTTACTCCGTAGTGGTTTCTCCGATCAACACCAAGCGAATGCCGCAGCAATACCTAACAAACGGGCCACGGGCCGCGCGCGATATTTCCTTCCTCTTCCTTGTTCTATCCTCACACCTTACATACACACACTTACACTAACATACACTACACTACTACACATGCCGGGAGACCGGTCGGGAACTTGGAACTGGTCTCGGTTGGGGCGGTGCCCGCTGGCTGGTGGAAGATACCTGGTTGGGGAAAACCGTGTTAGCCGACGTCAGGTCGGCACCGGATCTGACCATCCATCTGACCACCACCAACTGCCGAGCAAAAACATATACTACACTTACAGGGCTAATGACCATAGTAGTTGTCGCGCCCGGAATCACTTACAACCAACCAACCCTGTAGTTTTCAGAAATTGTAATTATTTTGCAATAATTTGTCATTGTTGTCACTACTGTTGCTTTGCGTGTATTCGAAAAAGCAAGTAAATATTTTTGCCCTCCCCAGCCCCCCTGTTGGGGGCGACTGTACCGGGGGTCAAAGCACGCAACGTTGGGGTGACCGCGCTTCATAATGCAAGGGCACGGGGCGCGGGAGGGCAGGGGTGAGCCGCGAGCTTGTTAACAACTCGGCTCGGCTCTCGCGTAAGTGCTAGTGAAGGGGTCGGGGCGCGCATTCAGCGCGGAGAAGTCCTCATTACTGCAGGGGGTCGCGCGTTTGAAGCGCGCTTGGGGGGCCGAGGAAAGGAAATTGCAGGAGAGAAAGAGGGAGGTCGGGGCGGGGCGGGGGGGAGGGAAATGCGTTGCAGCAGGGGGAGGGCGGGAGAATTTCGACGTGCTGGAGCTTGGCGAGGAGGAGCGAGGCGGGATGGTCAGAGAAAAGCGGACTGGCAAGAGCGTGGGGGGGGGGGCGGTTTGGGGGGTGATGCAGAGTGGCGGGGCGGGGCAGGGAGGGGTGGGTCGGGCGTAGTGGGACAGGGCGGATGGAGGGAGTGGCGGGGCGAAGGGAGGCACGCTCCGGGAACGGCTCTGGGAGTCGATCCCCGCCCCCAACCGCCCCGCGACGGACTCCAGAATAGGCCCCGGGGGCAGTGCGGCGCAGGTGTTCATTCTCGGGGCTGCACCTGGAGGTCATGCGCGCAGTTACTGGCACAGATCTCTTCTCAGGAAGAGAATGTCACACTAGGTAGGTGTAAATGTACCTCACACAACTAGTATATGCATTCAGATACTTTAGTGCTGCTGACACTTGGTAGTCGAAAATAGTTTCAAACAAATCTTTTTGGAAATGCAGCTCATATCTTGTACTTTGTAGTTCGCGAAAACCTCATAATGTTGCACAATAGCTTTGGAATTTAAATGAAGAACATCTTTAAAAAAATTCGCTCCTTTGTTTCGTTTTTTATTCCTCTTCATTTAAACTGAAACCATATTTTTTTCTAATCAATCTCAACTTTCTGCCTTTCGAGCAGAATTATTTTCGTACCCCAGTTTTCGTCAGTTGCACGTTGCCTTAAGTTATACGTAGACTCACGGAATGTGATACATTGTTCAATGTACGCTTCCCCTTACAAAGGTCAGGAAGGATACAGGAAGCGACGTATGTCGAGTAAGGTCAACGGTTCAGGGCAAGCAAGTCGAAAGAGCTCGGGCACCGGATGTGCCGGCATGTTTCTTGACAGAAGTATTGCAACATCGCAAAGGAAATGAGACTTCAACACAAGGTCAGAAAGAGGTGAAGTCTTTCTTAAATTGAATAAATGATATCCTAAAGATCTGCGCTAATTAAAATATTGTGGAGCGTTTCCTAATTACACTAAAGTCTTACAGTGAGAAAACAAAAAGCTTCATGATAGTCCAGAGTTAACTTAAATTAGTGTGAAATTGCGAATACTTCAGTAGTAACATAGTACGAAAATTCGAACTTCATAATATACATTTTTTTCGCTCTCCCTTCTTTTACAAATGAATTTCGGGCATGCGAAATTCGATAGATTGAATATTCAAAAACTGAAAACTTTTCTTCTCTCTTTTTACTCCAGATATTCAAGAACCATTCCATAAATATGATACGTGTTACTGATCGCGGACGTGTATAATGTACTCATTGTTGAACTGCATTTTCGAAATGCAGCCACACATTTTCTTCCCGACTGTTCCTCGTCTGTCGTGCAACTGGAGATAAGCCCGTCACGTCCCGGCCGCTCGAGGTCTGAAGCGGCGAAGTCTTTGTCTTTGCAACATTCCTGCTCATCACATTTTTCGCATTATGCCACAATCTTGCGCGTACATTACGGTGTGACTCGAATAAGTCTACCGATCAGCTCAGAATCTCAGTGTGTTTATTCCCAACCACTGCGTGTTAGGTCTTAAGCGAGGAGTGTGTTGCATGAGAGGTCAATCCTCGGAGGTCGCAGGAGTGTTCTGTGCACTCCTCTGCCCACCTCTCGTACACCTCTTTAGCCTGCAATAAAGATTTTATGCAACACGATTCAAATAAATAAATAAACTCCCGCCTTCAATCTCCGTCGAGGCTGTGGCAAGAAGAAATGCATATTAACCTACGGTTACTGAGTGGATATAATTAGCACCCACACCGTAATTTGTTTTCAATTTTATTGATGTTTTTAAAAACTAACTCTGGCAGTTCATGTGTTTGTCCGATAAGCTTTTATTAGTGCTTAGATAACACTCATTTTTTTTACTTGGTTAATATATTAAATACTTCAAAATGAAGCCTCAGGCAAGTAGAAAACCCGATAGTGATTTATAGAAGATATTGGTTCCTTTTTGCACTATATCATGACTATAACTGTTTGAAACGTGCAAAAAAAATATTTAAAATACCCCCGCCCCCAATAAAGGATTCGGACTCTAAAGAGAGTATTATATAAAAGTTAAATTTGCATTTAATAATTTATTAATGCAAAATATTGAATAGTATATTTTTTATTTTTTATTAAAATTAAAGAATAAACCATCCTGGACCACGCATATATGCACTTGCACGGGCTCAGTATCAATTATCACGTTGCAAGTCTTGCGTGTAACTAATCACGGGGATCAGCATTAGGTTGAATCCGATTTTTATACCCCAGGGTAGTTAGGGATGGAAAATGGAATGATGATGATAATGAAGGATGAATGGACGGCATACACAAACACACCCATGCCCGAGGCGGGACTCAAACCACCATCCTTCCGTCCGAGATCGCCACGGCACTACTGCCTTAGCTATCTCGGCTATCCGGATTGGCTATAATTTTATATTAATCTTTTTTTAAATATGTATTTAATTGGGAGAAACACAGTGTCCGTAGTGAGTAAAACCTGAAAACTGTTTAGCTTGGGAAACGCAGGGCTGGACGAACGCCCCCGCTCTCGCGCAGCATCCTCGCCGCCGCGCGTCCTCGCCGTGCGTCGGCGCGTCCCCGCCGCCGTCCTCCCGTCCTCGGACGCTGCTTCTTAGAACGGGCGAAGGTCGCTCCCCCGACCGCCGGCTGACCAATCGCGCCTGATTCCAGGGTTGCCAACTCCCCGGCGACAAACGAGGCACGCTCTCTAAAAAGGCTCGCGTTCTCTCCGAACGCACCGAGTGCGCACGTGCCGGGCAGCACGTGGAGCGACGCGTTTGCGGCCGGCGCGGCTGCCTCATCAAGACCTCTCGTTTCGGCCCTATTTTTACGCCACACCAGGCTGGTTTTGGGAGCCGTATCACGTATTATTTTGGTTGGACATGCCATCTTCCGAAAATGTGAAACGTGTTTTTCTTGGATATGGAAGACGCCTTGGAAACACGTTATTAATAGCCTGCAAGGAATGTCGTTTTGGAAGCGGTTAATTATGGAGTAGTATGAATGAAATCTGATTGTGTAAACTGAGGAAGCCTGAGAAACTCCAGAAATTCGATTTTCGAGATCGGGTGGTTCTCTAGTTTGTTAGAGCAAATCCAACGACACTCTTCGTCTTCCTTAGACTCTCTCTCTCTCTTCGTCTCTCGTGTGATGAGTGTTTCTCGACTACACGATAAACGAGTCATGAACAGAAAATGTAGACGATCTCGGCGACGAGGAATGTAGTCGGTAAACAAGATGGACGAACCTCTTCGCAGGCCATTGTCCTCAACAGCACTCAAAAGATGCGCAGAGGAAGGGCACTTTAGCGTCTCTCTCGCTCGCTCTGCGGCGCTGCACTCGCTCCGTGCGAGGGAGTTGCAGCTCGCGTGGCGACGCGCTATCTCGCTGCCAGCCACGCACCTCGCCGCGCCCCCGGGGGTTTACGGCGCGCCGTAAACCCGACAAGTTTGCTGTTTATTCCCATCGACACATGAGTCAACTCGCTGTAACTCCGTGTCTTATTTAATGACTCGTTGAGTCGTCGCGGTGGCTGTTTCCGCCGCCGACGGGCCCTCCCGTCTCGCGCCGATCGGCCGCGTGGCGGGTTCCGGGCGACCGGTCGGAAGAATCGACCTGGGGGTCAACAGTTGTCCACTTGGTGGTGATGGGCCGGTGAAGAAGCGGGGTAGCAACGCAGCGAGGCGAGCCAAGGCGGGGAACGACGTAGGGAAAACCAGACGGGGAGCCCCATTGTAGAGAGGGGTCGGCCGGTGAATTGATTGATTGATTGATTCCTAGTGATTCCAGGCGCGTCAACTGCTAAGCTCATTGGTCCCGTGCGTTTAGTTTGCTCAGGAGGTGGCGGTGATCTTCCCCCGCTGGATGGCGAGATCCGTCAGCTAGTGGGGTTTTCCCCAAGCAGGCATCTCCCATCAGCGGGGTACCACCCCAGCCGGGAAAAGTTCTTGTCCCCGACCGGTCTCCCGGCATGTGTGGTAGTGTAGTGCATGTTAGTGTAAGTATGTGTGTAAGGGGAGAGGATAGGACAAGGAAGAGGAAGGAAAAATCGCGTGCGGTCCGTGGTCCGTTTGTTAGGGTACTGCTCCGGCATTTGCCTGGTGTTGGTCGGAGAAACCACAAAAGTCTAACGATCAGAGCAACCGGCCTGTAGACTTCTCCTCCAGACAGCGACGGAATTCGACCTAGCTGAAAAGCTAGAGTCGAAAATCCTGCCGCCGCGCCCGGGACTCGAACCTTGGACCTCCCGGTCAGAGACACTGCAGTGATATCAGTTGATGCACTGAGCCACCGCTCGCGGTGTGGGCCGGTGGTAGTGGTGATGGTCGTGTTTGGAGTGGGGCCGGTGGCAATGACGTGTGGGCCGGTGACTGCGATGGACTGGTGGCGGTGATGGTCGGTGTTAGGGGCGTAGCGGGTGATGTATTACATACCCTGACAATATCGGTTATTTTTATTTTAAATTAATTGTAAATTGTCCGTTTGTTATTTTCTGTATACATTACAGTTTGTTTTGTTCATATTTCAAGTATCACGCCGTGGAGAATTCGATTCTTTACAAGGATGAACGACTCACTCTGAAATGCCGTCTTACCTGTGCTGTGAATCAGATGCACAGTGATTCATTACACCCAGCTCTTATGAAATAGCTATCGTATTACGAAGCTTCATTGTTTCTTCGGTGTTTGTAAGAGAACAAGATTAATTTATGAGCATTGTAGTTTTATTTATGTTTATTGCCTTATTTTAATGCATGTAGCAACTATATATTTATAGCCAATTATTTAGGGATTGTGCTGGTTCAATGGAGCAGGGTACGTGCCCTTGCAATACACATCTGTGACGTGGAATGGCTAGCAAAACGTGATCCAAGTGTGACTGTATAGAGTGACTGTACAGTTATAGAATCGTATTGTTGTGCTGTTGACAAATTGAAAACAAGAAGTAGGCCTACAGACTGTAGCATTATCTGAAAACTAAAATATAATTAAAGCAGACCCAAAAAACAACTCTGAGAATCATTACGAACGTTAAAAAATGTCAAGAGACATTTTAATAATGTATGAGCAAAAATCATGGATGTGTGGATGTAAGGGTCTAAAAAACTATCTTTCTGATAAATTCTCAAACGGAAAAAGTGTAAAATTTCGCAGTGCAAAGTGTAAAATAGTTATACAGTTTTAAAAAATATTTACACGGT